>KB663821.1:382814-407264 GCA_000349025.1 Anopheles minimus
CCTCACATCACCTGGAAGTACCTGAGTTATCTCGGACGAGGTGAGGGCCCGCGGCTTCGGAACAGTAGCACTTCAAGAGGTGCGCTGGAAGGGAGTTATGGAGCGCCCTTATCGTAGTGATTGCATGATCTATCAGAGCGGTGGTGACAAGCATGAACTCGGTACGGCGTTCCTGGTCATAGGCGCAATGCGAAAGAGAGTGATTGGTTGGTGGCCAATCAACGACCGGATGTGCAGGTTCGAGTTTCCTGGAAACGGATTGGAGACCAGGCCATGTCTCTTAGACGTGCCCGATAGGGCAGGCCAACTAAGAAGAAGAAGTCTAGTCGGCGTGACCTGCGCCTATTTAGAGAAAAGCGCCGCGAGGTTAGCTTCGCACTACCAAAAAAGTGTATAGCAATTTGCTGCTTGCTGAAATCATGCCGAAGGAGTTATTTGAGCATGTCTTGGGATTCAAAGTCTCTATAAACCAACATACCAACTAAACAACCTCTTGGCCACAATGCACCACACCACAAAGCTTCTTCGCGGTGCTCCTCAACCAATGGTTAGCAAAGCAAGGATTGATCTTGATCGTAAATGATCGATACTAGGCCTAGTTGGTTAATGCGAAAAGAAGAATACTTTTCGTTCTTATTTAATGGCACTACATATTGGACCTCGGTATTGGTCTCATATTTCTAGGTTCCGTGAACCGCAACAGGATAGCAAATTAACTCAACATATTATTAAACATATTCTTGAAAAAGTGGGATCGTAATAACGGATCATCCGCCTTGGATTTTGCGGCTCTGCCATACTACAAATTCGTTAATGTACTACCATTGGGCTTTAAAACGTGTTTTAAGCAATTTACGGTTGGTAACATTAAATTACGAACAATCCAAGTAATTCCTTGCTGCCTGATATCGTCAATAGGCGAGTCACACATTTGCTCACCGTGATCAAATGAGGAACTCATTAATCATCTGACTTATTAGACATATACAATACTTCTACAATATTTCAATATCATCTAAATGTTAATTGAATATACGCAAGCATTATACTGCAAAACATCTACGCCCAATGTGAAGTTTCATAGATTTGTTATATCGCTCACGTGGTCTGTTGTCTATGTCGAAGGTTTGTTACTAATCTTACGCTACGAAGGTGTGATGCGTGAGCGTTTTCATCTGCCAATCCATTATACAGGGCTTCAAGGCGAACATATTAATGCCATTATTCCATATCTCAGTTTGGTCTTACCATTACCTATGTCCATGTGGACGGCCTAAAAAGGCTTCACGGGATGGGCCTTCCGAGTCTCAGAGGAGTATATGGCTACTAGAATTAATGATCTCATGTTCGACCATCGCGAAAGTAGTTTTGAATGGAATTATTTTATAAACTGTAGAAAGACCGGTGTTACGGCAAGCTTAAAAAGACAACCATAAAAAATTCTACCAATTCAAATTCCCTACCTCTTGTCTTCCGATCTGTATGCTTCCTTCTTTCCATCCCTTTCAATTTCATGTTCCGGATATTTCCAGCGAATTCGGTTTACCTACGCCATTTCCTAGGACTTGCAACAGTTTCCCTCGAATCCATACGACGTCAGATATGTGTAGATTCACAATTACCTTATTCCTTTACCTCGTCCTACAAATGTATATAAACCGAATCCTTTCCTATCTCAAAAAATAAGATAAAAAAGTCTAGTTTCAATCCTTCAAGCGAAAACATCATCCATTGTGTTTGGCCAAACCGAAATTCTCCTTGTGTTATTCAGAACATGCGCTCCCGAAGCAGTAGCGAGCAGTACAAACTTCGTGCTGTTAGTTTAACTCGTAATTCAAGTACGTATTTAAAGGTATATTTTTTTAATAATCCATGAGCTTTATTGGATTATAGGAGATAGACCTTGAATTTACCATCCCCGTTTTCCGAATGGCCCTTTCTAGTGCTAGGTTGTTTTAGATGGTTGGGAAAGCAACTAGTGTGCCGTTTTACATATTCGGGAAACATCTGTGTTGTTTATAATACCGTAATACCCAGAGAGTTCACATCATGTCGCGTTAGAATGAAGTTAAATAAACCTTTTTTTTAGTAACTCCTTAACCTCTCATCAGTGGCGGATCAAGGTCCTTGGGTGCCCCGAGCGGAATGGCAGTGGAGGCCCCTGTATGGTTGACTCGTTACGCAAATATTGACAATGGTAGGGGGTTGCTGGAAACCTTCATGTTGCTTCTCTCATCGCCGAGGCTCCCTTGACCGCCACTGTCTCTCTTAGTTTTCACTTTCACTGCCTTATCTTGTCCGAATGACGGATACACCAGAAAGTGAATTTCGGTAAAAAGGAGGGACACATATAGTAAATTTGTTTGCTATTACATTATTACCATTAACATTAATGATCTCTCAAAAATAATAATCAACTGGTTTATAATCCTGTTGGCAAAACGATCTTTCTTTCTTCAATATGGAAATAATCCACAAAATTGGAAGTAAAATCCCTGCAACCTGGAAAATAAAATTCAATCCCTTCCCAACGAGCAAAATCGTCGTTCTTCCTCGCTTTGGCAGGTTTGAATGTAAATTAGACAGAGCTAGACAGCACGACGATTTTGTTACTAGGGTTCCTCTATAACGAAACTGGAGGTGCATTTTCAAAATAACGAAAAAGCGAATGGATGATCGCGAAAGTAAACTCTTCCCAACTGAGAGAAAAAAATATCCTTAAACAAAAGCTGTCTTAGTCCAATAACACGAAAAAAGCTGTCTTACATTCATATGGGGTTCTTAAGCTAGTTCAACATGAGCCTGAGGGCGTTCACCATCTCACATTTCAGCGCTAACAGGACATTCGGTGATTTAAAAAAAATATTCTGACATGAGTATTAGACGTTGAGTACGAAAGAGGCGAATGAAACTATAGAGCCCAAAGTCTCTATAAAATAATCAAACAACAACAACAACGTTGAGTACGAAGATGTTTTGATCTTGTCTTAAATAAAATGAACAATTAGTACATATGAACTGTCTTGTTTGACATGTTTTTGCGAAAAAACAAATGTTCAGATAGACGATGTTATTATTAAACAAACTCGACTGATCGTATATCGTATTACTAGGAAAAAATCAATAACATATCGTACTGAAAATTTTTCACAAATCAGATTTAAATTGTTTTAAATTGTTAAAAATAAAGTGCAACAGAGACCATTATTTTCATAGCCATCGGTTTCACTTATTTCTACCACAGTTCACTGCCAAATGTTAACAGGTATGTTGAATTTCCAACAGCAGCAGCTCCGACAACATTACCGGAATCCGTCTTCCCCGGAATTTGGTTTAATTGTATTTGTAACGCAAACCTATCAAATGACTGCCAATTGTAACTAAACAAAACTGATGATTGTGAAGCGCTTCCCTTTTGATTTTGGAAGATTTTATAGCCAATCGTCCATTATCTAAAGACCCCATTTCTTCTCCTTCGCGCTGGAAGAGAAACAAACACAGCGAACAACAGAGGATTCATCATTTCGTCTCACATACTCTTTATTCACCGCCACCATACACGTGAAACTGTCGATCAGTTCCATCACATTTTCTATTCTGTGCAGCCGCAAACACAGAGTACATGAACGAAACACCACATTACTTCACGAGAGGCTGTGCGGAACGATTGCCGGTTAAACGTCATCCGGGAATCTGCCCCGTCCATTTCACAACAGACGCAGCGCGCGGCAGCAGCTTCACCCATCACTGCCACTTCACTTCACTTCCTTCACCTGCAGGCCAGGGGGCAGCGATTGCTTTAGCTTTTCTGCCTTCTCCATGTCCTTAACCACTAGCGTGTACAGGTAGCGGGAGCAACGGATCTTGAATTTCGTGTTGGTCTCGTTCTTCTTTATCTTGACGGCACGCGCATCCTTCCTGCGGGCCTTGATGAGAAAATCTTTCACTTCCTTGATTTCCTGCGGCATTCTGCAAATGAAAAACGACACGCTGTCCATTAGTACAGTTCGTAAGCGTTGCGTAGATGCTAAATTTCATTACTTGTAAGGAAAATTGCGCTGAAAAACGAATAAAATTCACTCCGCCTCGGTAACGTGCGTGTTGTTGACGTTAGCGGCAACCCGAAAAGAGAGAGAAAGAGAAAAACATAACCGGAAGCTATGGTGACGTACCAAACCATCACAACCAGTGCTGCACTCTCGCGGGAATTCATCATACCACTACTTGACAAATTGCCCAAAAAAATATGTTTTTCTTCTAATTCCGCTCATCACTGTTTTGAATTAAATCCTTTGTATTTTCTCACGCAAATAATCGACGAGACTTGTAAACATCGATAAACAGACGTAAAAAAGAATCTAGCTCAAAAATATAATCGACCAAAGTTTCCAAATTGCAAAACAAATTGACCCAAAAAGTTTTCTAGTTTGTAGAACGCACTGTAGAGTTTGAAACAAAGTTATTTGCCTGTTTTATTTCCATAGTTTTTATTTGAACAGCTCATAAATTGTATTGAACAAAAAGCACCATGGAAAACGATTCGAAAAACGGCCCGTCTTGTGTCAAACGTGTACGGCTGTCAGTGTCAATCGGTTGGATGGACCGGCCTGCCGTATGCGCACAGCAAAATATCAAAACTTGAATGCGATCGGTTCCTCGTAGTCGGAGTCCCGTTTTCTCCGTTTTCTGTCGTGTTCGTTTTGCGTAATCAATGTATAGTGGTAATTGAATTAAACGCACCGTACTAGACGTATTAAGAAAAAGGAGTTTTATTAAGATAGTGAATGATTATTACGACCAGACCATCATTGGCAACCCGGTGGAAAACGTTGAAAACGTGAAAGGCGTATTCTCGTATGGTTTTCCGTGTCGCGTGTACAAGAAGAACGGAGTAATAACGCGGTTGGGTGGCGGTGCCGAAGTAAGTGTGATTAAAAATAGAAAGAACTTTGAACGTCGACACTATTTGTGACGAAGATACGGACGCAACCGACGGCGGATGCGTATTTTCATGCAGAAACATGTTGTGCATAGGACTTCTCTGGATGGGACAAGTTTTTTTTACACCGCTGTGTAGCACTTCAACATTATTCTCTACCTGGAAAACATGCAAAACATCGGTCGTATATGTTTTCCTAGACCACTGCCTAGGATACGTATGACTATTTACGTACGCAGTAAACAAAATTCGTAATTCGCTTGAACATCATTAGCGTGTGTAAAGCATAAACATGGTGTTCCCGTTCGTCCTTGCCAGTCGGCATTCCCGTTTGTTTGGTTTCGTTTTTCACACTGACCTACTTTTACGTTTCGTGCTCCCTCGCAACACGTGCATGTGTGTGTACGCTCCTAAGCGCACGCATACATGCATAGCGTTGCGTGGCAGTAAACACAGTAAACACGTCCGGAGTACCGCACTTGTGTTTGGATGTTAATTTTAGCAAAGACGAATGTAAATGCTTATAAACCCATTATATTTGTACATTTTTTTTTGGTTCAACTAATTGATACTTCTCAATGGAGTGATCTTAGTTTGTTTCCGTTGTTGATTAAAATTATATTCCTTATGGCATTTATTTGATGGACTATTTTGAAGTGTAAAAGTGCTTCATTATATACAGGATATACTAGTGCTAGTAATTTGTTTATCAAATGCTTGACCTTATCGTTAGGCAAGTTGCAACATGAATGCTTAACGTGGGGAAACTATTAGTGGAATCGGTACCAAGAGCATTTTCTGGAAACGAAGATATTCCAATATGAATAAACCAATTTCAGAATTCAAATAACCATGAAAATTATTAAATTAATTTAATTTTATAAAACAAATACACATTTTCATTTGTTTGTTGAGGTTTTAATTGATGATGTTTGCATTCATCAATCTACATATTAATTTGTGATTTTTTATCATAAGGAAATATACTCAGAACAAGCATGTTTGTAATAAAAATCACAATTTAAGTTTGATGAACGAATGAATTCACATTATTTTCTTGGTGCCAAAACAGCTTTCCCTTCGCTGACCTTGACGTTCTTTTCGTTTATATTCATTCATTCCTCTTTAATGAACTACAATCAGCAGACCCAATCTCTCACCTACAATCGCTAATAAGGTATGCTGCGACTTATTTGAAATGAAGAGAACCGAAAAATGAAACCAAATTATGCAACCATTCAATCCAACGGAAAATTAACAACATGCTGCGTTTTTCAGCGGTCAAAGTCCTTTCCAGCAGAAGAATGAACTCACACGTTTACAACAAAACGCTCGCACACCAATAACCGCACATTCGGAACACCGACGGATCGCAGCTGATGGAATGGCTAGCTATCTTTGGAGGTCGAATCGGTGAATCCGTTTCCACGAAAACTAGCAAACCTGGCCGATAATACTCTGCGGCCGCCTCAACTAACCCCTTTTTTGTTGGGGGTAGGGATTTTCTGTTTCAATGTGGGCGAAAGATGCAGCAAACTGGTTTTATGATTATTGCTTCGTGCCTCCACCGGTGCAATTGTGTCCATTGGAACGCTTTGGCAGCTGTTACAAAAGTGCAAGCTATCGAGACACTCGGTAGCACTGTTGATTGTTTTAATTTATTTCGCTCAATCTACGCGAGAACGCCATGTTGCATTGCATTCCGCATACACAATCTTATTCCAAAGGTCATGCGTACACACATGACCATTGCTCGTTTAGAACACAGCGCAAAACAAAGATGATCTTGTATCAAAACCGGCATGGTGTCGTCGTGTTTGCTAATATCATGCCAACTAACAAAAATCAAAAGGACAACTAGACCAGCTTATCGGCCAACTTAAGCTGTGCTGCGAACGGAGGTCACTGTGGGAGCCCCCGTAGCGTATCAGTGGAAGCCGATTGTTCATGATCAAACGGAAGCTCGTTCGGCGAGTCAACGTGGTGCTTTTCGTTGCACAGACTTATCGTTGGGATTTGTCCCGACAAATGTAGCGGAACCTTGCTTATCCTTTCTGTGGTCCGCTGTTAAGTTACTTGACAGAGTATAAAAAATCAATGCCATCATCATGCTTATCTGTTAGTCCGCTACTGTCTGATAGTACCGCTAGGAAGGAGGACGTTCCCGTGACACTACCCCCAGGATTATGAGCGAGTTATTTTATTTCGCATAATGGTGTTTAGATAAATGCGCAAGTGTAAAGTGCGTTTGGCCGATAAATATTATGCAAGGTCAGAAAGTAAGACGTATTTATGGTAGTCACGCAGGAATGATTGTATATTATAATCATTTCCATTAGTTTTTTGAATATTATGTATGTATCTGAACAACATTCATTACCGTTTACAATTCTCGGGTTAATTCATTAAATACTAAAGTTTGTAGGAGACACTTCAAAGTTTTTGATGGTGTTTCGTATAATTGCTTGCCTGATGAGTACCTAGAGACAAAACAGAAATTCTAACAGGTAAACCTAATCACCATAACCAATAGATCGTGTTGAAGTCAAATACCAACTCAATGAGGTTGATATCTTATTTGAATACTATCGTTAATCGCAACTTAATTAACTCTATATCCCGAAATGAAGTTGCTAATCTAATTTCGCATTTCAACCAACTTCTCCCGGAAAAAGATGATCTTTCCAGCATTTGTATTCTCTCAACCAATATGAATTGTGTCCTAGATTACATGTATATGTTTTTATTATTAGCACTACGGTTTGGATGTTCTTCATTAACACAAACAAAAATCGTTCAAGATCAATGGCAGTTGAACATGTTTGCAATATCACAATGATAATGTTAATACACAAATAGAACTCATTTATTATAGATTGCGAACGATCTACGGTTATTCGTACGCCCCTGCGTTTTGTATTTGCTCATGCTGTTGGTTACGTGTCTGTATGCTGATAGGCTCTATCCACCGATAAGTAAGCTATTTCTTTTGCGTAAACCACTGCCACTTATCACTTCCTCGTTCCAGGGCAGGATTTGGTAACCGGTTCATTCTGGATCTGAATCCAGTAGGTTTATGAAAAGATTACTGTTTGCAGTATCAGGAAGCACACTTGCAAACTTGGCGCTTTTTGTGATAACCGTGAAATGAATTTGCTAAAAATCGGCACACATTTGACGTAAAAATACGTACTATGATCGATACGGCACAATCGGCACTGCGATATGTTCTAGCGAGTTCATTCGCTTTGCTATTTTTCAACATTCATAGTGAAGTAGCTAACAATTTCGTAACAAAACACCTAACCCGGCGTAACGCAGAAGAGCGTTCTATAAGAATGATTCAAGTATCACTGAGCCGCGCTGTTTATAATCATTATAATCCACCGGCTCGCTCGAGACAGCCGTCGCGATATATCCGTCCGTTTATATGTGTGGATGTTTTTTGCCGGAACTCGCTAGCTGCGCGTGCTTCACTATCGGCGACCTACGGCGCAACGCTATTGCCAAGGGGTGGACTTTGTACTGGGCCGCTCCGCATTTACGTCACCACCGCGAATCTGTTTTGGGGCGATGAGTTGAGTGTGCTTCTGGTTGTGTTCTGTGCTTGATGCGCGGACGCAAATCACACACAAATCTTGAAGTACAGTGACATCTTTCCGGTCCAAAGGTGAAGTTTTGCGGGTGCTAAATGGAACATTGAACCCAAGCTTTTGGAGCATTGTGTGTGTTTGTGCCAGAAATAATTATCTTTAAAAAAAAATCAATCGATTATTAAATATAGTACATGTTTCGTCAGGTGTCCACGGCTTAGCTTTCGTTAATCAAGCATTAACAGGGATCATTAGACGCGCCACGGTGGTTTACACACTCCTTACAGTACGGTGATTAATAATCAAAGGTCAAAATGTTTGTCAATATCAAGGCTTTGCTACAAAATTCACTTTCGTATGTTGTTTACGAGATAAAGCCGCTTCCATTGCACCTCACACATACCAGGCGCGAACTAAGATCAAATACTTTCCAGCTCTGCTGCTTCCTTAACCCGTTTTATTTCAGCGAACGCGGCAAAAATTGGTATAGAGCATCTCAAATCGTTCAGTGGATGTCTTCAAACAATCTTGACAAAAGGCAAGTCAGATTCCACCACCATACCACACACTACCATCGACTGGGAGGAACACACCAACACGCCACAACACAACGGTGCGTGACGTAGAACACGCGTGCTGGACGCTTTTGCGATTGGTATGCCACCTTCTCCACCGGTTTGGTTCATGCCTACATCGGCAGCAGCAGCACCCACCGTTAGTCGACGGCCACTAGTCATTGCGCGCGGTTCGTGGTTGTTCTGTTGAGTTGCGTCGTCCATATCATTAGTATTACGCACTGGCAGCTTCCAGTGAAGTAGTGGCTAGCATAAAGACGTGTTTGGATCACCCATACAAGGTTACTGATAACGGTAGCGTGAACCCCTTCATTCATTCATTCGATTCACAATGTGACTTCATATGATCATGCATTGTTAGAAGATCATGTGATTGGAAACGATTTAAAGCTTGTATATTCCAATTACCGAACCAACTATAATACATGTTTTGCTGTATTCGATGCACTCTGTGTAAAGTTTTTAAAAAAATACACATATAACTAAAGATGAAGAAAAGCTACCGGAACTGTATAGTTAAGGGCTTCGAGTGTTGTGATCAAGTGCTGTGACTGTATGGTGGGGACGATGACTGTACACACCATCAGCTGGGATCAAACCAATTTGTCTTTGTGCTTGTGTCCGCTGTGATCAACTGCATAATACACGCTGTTGCTGTACCAATCGATCCGGATGACCCCACAGAGCCCTTCTGGTATTCGATCGTTCGCTTAAGCAACTTCAGTTTCGAAATATTGTAATGGTACAGAGCCCACAACAACACAGCTTTTTGTTACGAGAGGCCTTTCATCAGCATTGCTTTCAAACCGTGTATCCAGAGATCAGAGCGATCTTTACGATCGTGATCGATACCTGCCGAAATTGAACACTGTAAGCGAATTGTTGTAAAAGTGACTTCGGTGAAAGGTGGAGTTTACACGGTGCCTACCTGCAACGAAACTGGGCGACCTTTAAGGGCTATGCGTCCCCACGGCGCCATACTTAACGATGGGGTGCAGACCGGTCACAACTGCGAGCGGCGTAAATGTAGTTGGAATGTAGCTCGGTACGGTTTCTGTGGGAACATAGACAAAATGACCGAATACATTACTTCCTCATTAGATCCTGTGTGCTTGACCCTGTTTGTGCGTACCGTTACATTGTCGTCACACGTAGGTCATGTGACGATAGGTTTTTTAATTCATCGAATAGGTATGCTCTAATAACGATATGGAAATAAATGACTCTCACCTTCGCACTGCGCCACAACCGACCTCTCTTCCGTGTGTCGGGCCGATCAAACTTAGCAGTTCGTTTCGGACGCATGGAAAGTGGAAAGTTTACAGTAAACTCTAGCTCACCCAACCTAGCGTGCATGGTATGGTAGTGCTCTGTGCCCCTAGACAACCCATCAGGCAGCAGCACACATACACACGACCCTGCCGCCCATGACTCGCCACCGTGGGTGATGTGGTTTGCTGCTGCACATGGAAACAATCGTATTGGCCCGCTACTGCCAAGCATCGTGACGAACAGTGAAGAGTTTTCTCCAGATTTTTACACACTTCTTGCACACGGAGAGGCAGTGAAGTTTTCCAACGAACCAAAATAGCTTGCATTCGGTGCTAATTTGAACGTGGCAGCACAGCTATACCGAATGGTGGGCTTTTCAATGTCAAACGCAAACACAAACATGCCGTTAAATCTGAGGCTCTGGTTTCTACAAACCGTATCGACATTTCGTAACCGTACCACCATGGCATTGGATGTTGTGGTCCATACGGTTGTGCGTTCGATCGCCTGTTCACAATGTTACCCAGTGGAAGGCATTACGAGTGGGGCAAAGAGGGGAAGCCTTTAAGCTCAAGGTCAATGGAAGTGATGATTTTGCAATCGAATCGAAAGTTACCAATATGAGAAACGCAGGCTTGCCAGATTTCAATGCTCAGTGGTGGTGCGGATACCGTGTTGCTTGAGTTGAACTGTGGACCTCATGTTGCTCAGATAAAAGTCACATGCATGGTTGTTATGTAGGGTTTTTGCAGAAGGTCGCACTTGTAGGTGTTGTAAATATTGCTGGAAGAATGTTTTTGTTGATGCACCGTTTTGTTTTGCTTCTTTCCTTATCGAAGGAGTTTCTTTGAAGTGCAGTCTCCACCCGGCTCACACAACAACGATAACAAACGTGCTGCTCACGATCGCACTTCAGATTTTATTTTAATATAAAATCACGTGAAATCGTTACCGCCGTCGTTGATGTAACAAACACCTCGTGTAGCAATCTTTGAGTGTATTTGTTATCTGTTTTCTGTGTCCCCAAGAGCATCAGTGAGAGAGTGGACAAATCTGGGAAGGTCGTGCGTATTTCGAAACACACAAGACACGTTATTTAAAGGTTGTGTGAAGAAAAAAAAATCTGTGATCGCTCCTTTTTGCCTAAATTCAAGAATCACTAACCACACAGAAGGATGAATGTATGGAATATGGTTGTTGGAAACAGTACATTCTTCCAGTTTATCAACAAATAATTAAAACTAAGCATTGATTTTTTTATAAAGTTCGTTAAGGAAGTCTAAACATCTGTCTAAATGCAGCATAAATTAAATAGCGCAAATCATTTCTCTCTTAAATGAATAGGTAACAGGCACTTTGTAGCAAACCACTCAAGTTGGGTAGTGGAAAAAAACCCCGAATGCTGTCCTAGACAATTACAATAGCTGTACTCCGCCCCCGGGCCCCAACACCTATTACTACAATGAGTGTGAAAAAGTATTAACCTTCAATCTTCACCACAATCAGAATATGGTCAACAGCAGCGTGACTATAAGTTTTCCATCATGCGATTTATCTCGAACCGGTTGTCAGCATTGCGGCCGCGACATGCTTTCTTAACCCACTGATAACGTTGTCAGTTCTCGAGCCTGGACGTTATCACTCCACACACGCACACCGCATTTCGTGTGTACCATTAGGAAGCAAACCTGACAGTGGTCTCGATCTAATCGGTGTGCCCGGTGACCTATTTTGATATGCGTTATTCTTTTCGTATTGTTTATTGTACTTTTTTGTTTTGGTCTTTTACAGTGATTTTCGAACATTTTTATCAGCTTCACTATCACCGCGATCGTTGAACTGTACAACGGGTTGTGAACGGTTGTGATCGAAGTGGAAGAAGGAGTAACTGTTACGGATCTCGTATCTCGACTGCACTACAGACACTTGAGTTATAGACGGAAGTAGCTCGAAATAAAACCCCCCCTGCGAAGTGTGATCGTGTTTGTTGCTGTATTTGTACCGGTAACGTGTAGCCGGTGCTATGGCTGAAGCACATTCAGCTGTTGCATTCTCGTTCTCGATCACCCACGAAGGATGGGACATCAATTACGATCGTGAGGTCTTGGACCTCGTCTGGCAGTCTGGTGTCCGATCGTGGAAGAAACGGTTGGCTCGATTCCGGGTAGGTGATGCGGTGGCGACTTTTCGACTGGAACTCTTTTCATGATCGCACACCATTATTAATCATTTACAGACTGGAGTACGCAACGGCGTTTACCCGGCTCATCTGCAAAGTCTATGGTTGGTAATAGCGATCGCGATAGGTTTACATTTTACACAACGACATGTTCCATTCGACCTGGTGGCCAAATGGCTATCAATTTTACCGGGGTAAGCAAATTGCGTGGTAAACGAAAGACACATACGGATAACATTCTCAATATTTTTCTACCGTTCTAGCAATTCATTGCAATGGCAACTAACGGCGTGCTCACTGGCTGGGTTAGTAGTTTGGCTCTCGATTTGCTACACAATGCGTTACTCGTTAAAACTGTTGTTGATGTACAAAGGATGGATGTATGAGAAGCGTGCACCGGGTAGCAAAGTTTCGTTACAGGTATTACATTACACCAGATGATTGTAGTAGAGTAGTTCTTTATACCATCCCTAATATGTTCTATTCTGTTTTGGGTGTTCCAGACAAGATTATGGGGATTGTTCGTGAAAGTACTTGCCACCTGGAATAAACCAGGACTGTACAGCTTCCAAGGATCGCTCCCGAGGCTACCGTTGCCAAGCGTGCAAGATACAATGACTCGATACCTTCGCTCCGTTCGTCCGCTGTTGGATGATTCCAACTACAACCGTATGGAACGACTAGCGAAAGAATTCCAGCTAGGTATCTCGACCAAATTGCAACGATACCTGTTCCTGAAGAGCTGGTGGTCCACCAATTATGTATCCGATTGGTGGGAAGAGTACGTCTATCTGCGAGGACGTGGAGCACTGATGGTTAATAGCAACTTCTACGGAATCGATGCCATATTCATGCATCCGACCAAGGTACAGAGTGCACGTGCCGCCAGTGTGGTGAACTTGTTGCTACAGTTCCGCCGCACTGTCGAACGCCAGGAACTTGAACCGGTAAGTAAGCAAACAGCTTGAAGAAATCAAATTCCAGAACATAACGCAATGATTCAACGATTTTTGCAGATTCTAGTGCAAGGTTTGGTGCCATTGTGTTCATGGCAGTATGAGCGTATCTTCAACACCGTACGTGCTCCCGGTGTAGAGACCGATAAGATCATTCACTATCAAGATTCGAACCACATCGTTGTACTGTACCGTGGCTGTTATTACAAAGTGATCATCTATCACAACGGTCGAATTTTGCGTCCGTGTGAGCTGCAAATTCAGATCGAATATATCCTGCAACAGGGCGCAGAAAAACCACAACCCGGTGAAGAAATGTTGGCATCGTTGACTGCCGGAGATCGTACCAAATGGGCCCAGATTAGACAGACGGTGTTTGCAAAGGGGGTAAACCGCACATCGCTGCATACCGTCGAAAGTGCGGCGTTCGTGCTGTCCCTCGATGAGAAACCATTCGAATTTGATTTGGCTCATCCGGAAAAATTGGACCAATTTGGACGTTACTTGTTGCACGGCAATGGACACGATCGTTGGTTCGACAAGAGCTTCACCGTGTGTGTTGGTAGTAACGGAAGGGTAAGCATGTTTTGATAACAGAACAAATGCCAAATATTGAATTAATGTGTTGCTCATGTTTCCCTATTGCAATTATAGATCGGATTCAATGCGGAACACACATGGTAAGTTGGTTGGTTGATGTTTTCTTTGCAGAATCACTTACCTTCACAGATTTTCACCATCCGGAAGTCCATTGTACATGCCAAGACGTATTCCTCTTGTTATCATCGTTGGATTCATTATATATCCCCGAGGTGTTCGTCGATAACAATGAAAATAGGAAAACCCCACCGTAAACGTTTTACTCTTTCCATACTCATGTTGCAGCGATCGTGTCCAAATGTCCCTAAAAATTGTTTCATGTCCTTCTTTATTCTTCTTTATTCATTTTTGTAAAAAAAAAAACATACTTCAACAATGATTTACCAACTCGTCGTGCAACGTCTACATCGAATATAAAACTCACCGCCAAATGCTTTTTGGGGGTCATCATAATCACGATATAAAAATGTAATACGAACTGTTACAACCATATTGAACATGTGTATGTGATACGGTGATACGATCCGCCATCTCATCAATATCCCCCTTCATACGAATCCCGTTCGGTACCCGTTTCGTCATCGTACACTTACACAGGGCGGATGCAGCCGTTATGTCGCACATTTGGGAAATGTTGATCATGGGAGAAACTGAGCAGCGGTAAAGTGTACAACGCTATTTTATTAAAACATTCGCTTTTCTTCCTGTTTTGCTTTTGTACATAGTTATTGCACAACGGTCTTGCCAAAGAGACCATTATTCGGAGATGTGTTCCCTGTGAAACAATCGCACGTACTGCTCAGAATGACAATGGTGATAGCTACTATTTCGGTTAAAGATTGTGATAATAATGGATTACATTCACTGTTACGTTGTAAATAGATCCACATTATGCTTTATTTTCTGCATTTGGTTTCGCATTTGGTGTACTCTACAAGAAGAGTGCTGGAAAAGATGACCAGTACTGTATTAAGCTATTTAAATCAACAGGTGATGGTGAAACAAGTTTTTTTTTAATTCGACGAACAGTTGGGCAAAACATACTATTGGGTTTCCTCGTTCCTGTCAGTTAAATTGATAAAATACTCCAAATTGTACATAAAATGAAAAGAATCTATCCAACATAGCTGTACACATTGTATTCTTTACATCGATCGGTAAATAATCCATTACAAACCAAGATCATCTCATGTTAACTTTTGCAAACTATACGCATTCCTATTACTACTGTTCTACTGACTTCTGTTTTCCACCAGGGCTGATGCACCTGTTATGGCACATGTTTGGGAAAATATTGTCGCTGAAGAGGCAACCAATAAACGGTAATGGTTTTATTCTAAGGACCATCCTGTCTAAACCCAAAACACATTGACGACTGTAAAACTTACTCCTAAACGTTCTACACTGTTGCGTGTAGCATGAAAGAAGCATGTGTTCTAACCCAACTAATCTTCCTAGTATTCCATCAAAACTGCTGTATGGAGCGGAGGAAAATTCTGAAGCAAGTTGTAATTTTGTACGTAGTAAAACACTTTGCTTCTGGGCACTGCAGCTTTGAACTATTCATTACATAAAAATATTGAACAAAATGTTATTAAACCATTTTCAAACAGAATGATTTGCTTTACGTAGTGCTTTGAACAGATAATGAAACGCTCTTGTTTTTTGTTTGTTTGGTTAAAAAAAGTTCAAGAAAAAGTTACACAATTAAGCTGCATTTGATACTTTTCTTATTTTTCAAAAAATCTACTGAGCTAGTAACTGTGTCTATTTTAATAAGTAAATGCATACTAATATAGGTATAATTAAGCTTCTTTGGGTAGTTTACCATGCTAGTAGTTTCCGTTGTATACTAATTTGCATGTGCTAAGCTAGCTAACTCTAAAAACGTATCTAATTATTAGAATATATCCATCAATAATTTAATTTCTTTTGCCCAATTTGCCACATCGATCACCTCCCCCATCATCTGATGCAATAGATATGATGAAAATGGCAACACTACCGGCATTCCTGAGTTCGAACCACCGACTCCTAAGCGTTTGACATGGGACCTGAACGATAAAGTAGCGCTGGGCGCTATAGATGAAGCGTACATTGCTTCCCAGCGGTTGTTGGAAGTAAGATGATTTGTTGCAACAGTTTGTACGAGGAATCTAATTATTATCCCTTTTCCAACATGTGTATAGGATGTGGATTTGCGGATTCTGGTACACGATGCGTATGGTAAAGGATTGATGAAGACTTGTCGCCTTTCCCCTGATGCCTTCATTCAAATGGCACTACAGCTAGCATACTACCGTGATGCAGGAAAGTTTTCCCTCACTTACGAAGCATCCATGACTCGGCTGTTCCGCGAAGGTCGCACCGAAACCGTCCGACCATGCACCATCGAATCAGCTGCATGGGTTAAAGCAATGCTGGACAAGGATGTTACGGTAAGTGATTATAAAACATCCTGCTGTGATTGATTCATCTGGTGCATTTTGTTTATTAATGAAATTGTCTACCAATTATTGAAACAGGTTTTGGAACGTGTCCGTTTGTTGAATGAGGCCTGCGAACGGCACCAGCTGGGCTACCAGGATGCAATGTGTGGCAAAGGCATTGATCGACACCTTTTCTGCTTGTATGTCGTGTCGAAGTATCTGGAAATCGACTCGCCATTCCTGCAGGAAGTGTTGAGTGAACCATGGAGATTATCTACTAGTCAAACGCCGCACGGACAAACGTCCAAAATGGACCTGAAGAAGCATCCCAATTGCATCAGTGCGGGTGGCGGCTTTGGCCCCGTTGCCGACGATGGGTATGGTGTGTCCTATATCGTGGCCGGGGAGGACCTCATCTTCTTCCACATATCGTCCAAAAAATCATGTGGAACGACGGTAGGGATTGTAGCGATTCTTATTTTATTGCACATTAACATAAACCAATTTTTCTTACACCTCCAATCTTACAAACTTTCTACATTGCAGAGCTCGGAAAGATTCGCACAAGAAATTTGTCGCGCTTTGGCTGATATGAAGCATCTCTTCGAGGAATATCGTAGCTTGCAGAAGAAAACCACCTCATCCGGTACCAAATCGGACAAATCAGAGGCCAAATAGTGATAATGTAGGTGTCAGCGCTTGAATGCAATCGCTATTGCAACATATCGTGCAGAAAATATGGATACGTTTGTAAACAGAACCGAATTTCTACAAACTAGTGCTTCACAGAAAGGTTTCATAACCGTTACAGCAGCAGATGATCTACTTGTTCACTTTTTTTTAATCGAAGCTTTACCCAACGAAACTTTTTTTCTTCTGCAGAGGATTTTATTTGTTAACCGATATTTTATAAATGTAGCTGTGCGAAGATGTGGAGAAAAATTGCAAACGGTACTGTTAATGCTGATATTTGTTTAGAAATGTTAAAGTAATGTGAAGTGCAATGCAGCAGCAATATGTTTTCCATCAATAGTTTAGTGTAGACAAAGATAACACAGGAAGGGCAATAAGAAAGCATGTCAACAGATAGATCCTTGAATGGGAAAGGTTAGTCTACGATAATCATTTAAGAATGCATTAAACACTGCTAAGGCACATCACGAAGAGGTGAGAAGTTGATTGATTTTTAGGGAATAAGCGTGATCGAATGCGATCATAAAGAACTGCTGCTAACTATGCAATCATCAATGCAATTGAAAGACATACCAACACCCAACACACAACATATTACACGAAGTCAAGTGGAAGGCAACACGGAAAGCTGCAAACAGCTGGTTATTTGTTTTTTTATCATTATTTTTTTGTTGAAAGTAGTGAAAAGTGTTTGTTGTAGATAATGTTAGGATGAATACACTCACACAAAAAGAAGCCAACTAATGGTAATCAATATACACTTATAGAGTAAATGGAGGAGTAAGGAACTTTGGTGAACGATAGAGTGAAACAGGGTGGTAAGTGCCCCGTTAAGACAAGCAACTGAAGCTAGCCACTTTTTAAGCAGTTTTACAACTTAGTATAAAACCATATTTTGGAAATAAATACACGTGTACAACAACAATTATCATTTTTTCTGTATTATTCAAAATTATGAGTTTTGTAGTTCCAAACCAATTTAAAATTTCCATAGTCTCTTTAACTGGATACAATCTTTTAATTTTTTTTTTTCAGATTTTGTTTTGGAACGGCCTTATCAGAACACATCTTTGTTACAATGATATTAAATTTACTTTTACCTGAATAATACAAACAGTGACATTTATCGCTCATCTTCATTTATCTCGTATAAACACGGATGTGGAAATTTATTTATGAGTTGCAAATATGGCCCAAAAATGAAGGTGGCAAAAGTTTAAATATTCGTTGCAACTGACAACAAGAATGCGATAGAAAAGCGTGTGGCATCCTGCACCTTCCTTGGCGTTACTATGGCGAACCATTTCTGTTTACCAAACAATTCGTTGTTCGTAGCAACGCAAAGTGGCACCCCATTACAAACTGTCAGCACGACACCCGTGATCGGATGGTTGTAATATTTTATCAGAGAGTTCTTGGTCGTTTTTGATTTTGTTGTTTTACTCTGTCTGAAGTGGTTGTTTTTTTATCAAAAGAGATAAAACATGAGTGAACTAAATTCGATGGAGGTTGATACGACGGAAACAATACAAGACATTGCCGTCAAGTTGGTGACGGAGCAACGGAAAAATGAATCCCGGCTTGCTACGGCACCTACTGAACGTACGGTCTTCGTGCTCGGAAGCAAAGGAGTTGTAAGCCACGGCCCAATAAGTGGCACAATTAACACGACTAATGATGAACATTTTTCCTTTTCCAGGGAAAATCAACGCTCATCAATAGATTTCTAGACCGCGATGATGTACCACGACCAACCCTGGCTCTAGAGTATTCGTTCGGGCGCAAAACTGCCTCGGGACAAGGAGCACAAAAGAACATTTGCAACGTATGGGAACTGGGCAGCTTGGCTAACTCCAGTCAGCTAATAGAGATGCCCATCCGTTCACATGGGCTTGAAACGTTCTCTAGCATAATTATGCTGGATCTTTCGCAACCGGACCGGCTGTGGACCGATCTCGAAAGTGTGCTGAATGGGTTGCGACAAGCCACTGGCAAACACGCTGCTCCGGGACAGATCGAAGAAATGAAGTCAATGACCGTCCAACGCATCGGTAAAGAACATCCCGACCTAAACACGTTAGAATTGTTTCCATTTCCAATCGTTATTGTCGGTGGTAAGTACGACGTTTACCAAAATTTGGACTCGGAAGTACGCAAGCATGTCTGCCGATGTTTGCGCTCCATCGCCCACACGTTGGGCGCCGCTTTGGTATACTATTCCTCGAAAAACTCTTCCCTTTCGAAGCTTGCCAGAGACACGATGAACCACTTAGGTTTCGGAAGTCCTTCAAATCCCTTTCGGGCGGCCGCCTTTGATCATTCGTCTCCTCTTACCATACCGTTCGGTGCCGACTCTTGGGCACGCATCGGTGTTACGCCTAGTAATTCGGAGCGCATAGGACATAGCTTTAGTACGCAAATCCCCCAGCTGCCGCTAGCAAATAGTGCCATTCTGCCAGACGATCCAGCGAAAGATGCCGGGTTTAAGGAGGTTTCAATTGACGAATTGCGCTCGCAAAAGGATGAAGAGCTAATGTACGTCCTGAAGGATACCGAGATACGAATGAAGTTCGAAATGGTCCAGTAAATAACGACTTCCGCTTGAAAACTGCTAATTATAAGTTAGTAAGACGGATATAGAAAATGTTACGCAATTGTATATCGGCAAGGTCGACGACCTTGTCAGTAAGCGTTAGAGCGAAGAAAACGATGATTTAAGGCAAAAACACTAACCGCAACAAAAAAATGTCCAACCCTTGTAGCAACACACATGGCGGGTATGAGTGGCCGGATGAGTAGTGGTGTTATCCATCTATCGGAAAGGATGTAAATAAAAACAGTTCTTTCGTGCAGCCATAAAAGTGTGAGCGCATGTGCGACACATGATAGGATCTGAAAGAATTTCGTGCCACACACGATAAAGCATTAAAATAATATGAAAATGCATTAACTACTGCTCAACTACTGAGAGAATTATTTTAAATATGCAGTACAACTAAAATCTCAAAAATATCATATATATAAAAATTTTCGTAAAATACAACATAAAGTAAAGAAGTTGTACATTTGAAAACAAAACATTAATAATCAAACATGTTAAGGATAAATACCAAATCGTGCAAAACACGTGTGACAAATAATGATACGAAAATGAGGAAAAAAAAAATTTCAAATTAAAAGATATGATCAATACTTCTTAAACAATTATTCAAAAATTATTTGGACCTTTTATATTAAAAAAAGAAAAGTATATTTTTATATCGTACCTCATCGTTTTTTTACTGATTTGTTTCATATTTATAATGTTGGTAGGCCGTTTGGTCACAATTATTGGTTAGAAATTGCTCCAACCAGTGAACAATTCAACCAACTAAAGATTTTCTGCAGGACAAAATATGCCCCTACGTTTTTAGTATCTCAACAAAAGTATACTTTTGCAAGTGCAATTGTTTTTTTGTTAAACGATTTCAAATTTGTCCAGCAACCCGAACAACCGACATCCACTGTGCCATGCTCGGATCTCTCGCGGAGAGCTCCACGGAGTCATCGCGCACGCACATATCGTGGGGATGCGATTTTCTTTCAGTTTAAACCCACCCCTCACGGCGTTTGCTCGCGAAATCGTTCTACCGTGGTGGAAACTACGTCGGCTCCGATTTCCATGCCCGCTTGGTTACTTCGCTGGCATGGAAACGTACGGAAAATAGCTCCAGGAGGAGGCATTAGGCTTGCCTGGAAGTGGTGTACTCGCGTTGTAACGCTCATGTTTCCTATTCTGCTACATTTCCATCGCACAAAAGCCATTGAACGCATTAGTGAAGTTGGCCCGACACGGAGTAGCGTCTTTGTTGAGGCACGGCGCGAACACACCACGAAGCGGTAAGAAAATGTTTGTGAATTGTGATGGCTAGTAGCACAAAACCCAGGCACGGTATCGATTAAATTCTCACTCTTTTCGATGCGGCAAGTGAGTGGTTTTCGTCACGTCTAGCCCGAAAAGAAAATTCTTTGCATACACACAAACAGATGTGACGATTGCTGATGGGTACGGTATTCCTTGACGGATACCGTGGCATTTTCTTCGCGCAAAATTGCCCATCACTAGCGGGCCGATAACCCTCGCGAGTTGGTGGTAAATCTTGCATATGAGAAGTAAGCATTGCGAAAAAAAAAATCGACGTTTTGTTTGAATCGTGAATTTCCACCACCGGAAAAGCCCGAACGGTGTACATGTGTGTCAGTGCAAAGTATAATGTGTGTGCATATGTGCTGTGTGTATGTGTATGCGGGAAACTTCCAAGTACGTGAAAAACAACAAAACTCCCCGCTCAATGATCTCTGGCGGGTTGAATGTTGAGAGAAAATCGTACATCCGCTTAGCTAGCGTTGAATCGAAATCATGTTTGAAGTTTGGGAATTTTCTTGCCGTTGTAGGTTCATTTAATGAAACAGTGAAAGGAATGGAAAAGGAAGGAAAGGTGTGGAAATAGATTGGCGAGGTAGTGAAAGAAAATAAAGTGAAACTCGCATTTTCAATTGGTACACATAATAAGTCAACCTCGTCAAGATATGCTACACTTTCTTTCCCCGGAGTAATCTAACCTGGCCCCCACAACAGGTGAGCCGTATGAAACGAACGAAAGGCTCGTGATAAACGGCATGAGAAAATTCGCCTTCTTAGTGCATTGTGATAGTTTTGCCGCTGTTGACTGTTCCAGTTCATAGCAGCACGTAACCCGACGCGAAAAGTGCCCGTAATCAGTACCAACGATTGGTTCGTATCGCACGATTTCGAAATCTCACACCTGCGGTACCATTCCTGCACCGTGGAGCCCAGATGCACCGTGTTCTGGGCTCGTGTTTTAGTCATTATCGCTGAATCAATTCCACGTCGCAGACAGCACCGCATCACCACACTGGACGGAAGATAACGTCCGTTAAGGCACATTGCTTAACACATCGATCCATCACAGGAAGCCAGGGTAAGTTTCGTTTGCTTTCGTAACGGCGGTAAGATATTGTACAATTATGAAAGGATACACCCCAATTTGTCATTAAAAACTTCATGAAAAAAAAACAGCGCAAAATATTAATGTGAAATGGAACAAACTCATCGAAGAATCATCGGGGCAGATAATCCCTCAGTACCCGTTCGCAAACAAACCATTTTCGCGAGGGCTGCCAGTTCGCCGCAAATGTTATGTAACTACGCGAATGCTTCTTCTATCGATGGGCTGCATGAAGAGCGCTGGCGATACATATCTCAAACTATGAAGCGATAAGTACATTCTCACCATCAGTTCTGCGGACATTTTCGCTACTGGGCTCCGTTATGAATTCGACACATACGAGAAAAAGTACGTCAGGTGTTTGAGCGATAGCATTAGCGCCGCTTAGATGTCAGCTTACTATTAAGCTGCCTTTTATGGCTCGATGCGATTGCAGTAATCGAGTTTTTCTACCCTATTCCACACAATTTGAAGTTTGGAGTTGCAGTGTCGTGCAAATTGTGTAATCTAGTTGACCTCGTTTTGCTTGGCGACCGTTACAACAGGCAATGTGGTGGCATGGGTGGCTTTTGCTGCACCATTCCGTTTACATCTTCCATCATCATCATCATCGTCATCATCATTCGTGCATCGAAAAAGGAACGGATTTCGATTGAAAAATACGTGAGCGGCTGACACATTTTTGCAGCTCATAAAATGGTGAAGCAGTCCTAACTCTTAATGTTTACAGAACTTTTAACTTCGTATTTACTAATCAACATTTGTAATAGTAATTTTAGTTCCTAATACTTTTAGATGTATTCTTATAATACGGTGTAAAACCATCATTCTACTGTAGATAATCTTGAATTTAAATTAATTTTAATAGATTATTTGTTCGTGGCATGCTCACGGCTAGGGTCCGAAAGGGTTAACCCATGCAAAGCGAACAAATGCTACAGCACATCATGTGCATTGCAAGACGATATGTTTGCCAACATCACCGGTTTGATATTGTCGCACCCTTTTCCATTGTAATGCTCTTCCCATCAGGCTGCTTCCTACCACGTGGGAGGCTTTTAGCAACGTTTGCTCCCACACAGAGACACACACTAAATGTTTATGTCCTAAACTCTTCTTACACTACACTTCCTTTTCGGGTTAGATGATACGCTGTGCAACGGACTGGAAGAAAAATGTATAATTGTAACTCCAAAGCAAAGCATCCGAGGACGGTGCACTATCAAATTTAGCAACCATCGGTGAACGTGAAACTGTGTGCTCAAAAATGCGTAACGAACGAAGTGAACGCGCCCTCGATCGGATCACTTCTCTTTTGGCCGCGTAGATCTCTTATTCCACACAGTTTGTTTCCATCGATGTGCCATGCTTGGTTACAAATGTTAATTTCATTTGATTTCTTGTACTTAATGGTAGAAAAACAACAATTTCTCGGTTATGATATTCTCCTTTTTTAGTGGCAATTAAATTAAGACTGTCATATATGTAATGGGTTATTTACTTGGACCGGTGGTTTGACAATAATGTCTCCAAGCGTTAGACGACAGTATCGGTACTTAGTTAAAGTTTCAAGAGGAAATAGAGACACAATTAAATTTGGTAGTAAATTAAAATGGATAGTTGATTAGTCATAACAGTTTTATTGAAATATACAGTTAACGATCCCAAATAAGATACTATACTGCTCCTTAAACGGTGTCCCTACGCGTAATGAACGGCGGAATTCCCAACAAACTAGACCACGCCGAAGCTTACAAGGGAGACAGGGGTTGGAGGTATTGGTGGTAGAAGTTGTGGCGAACTTCAACAGTCTTCTGGACCTCCAATTGAAGATTATTTTGAATTTAGAAACAGAAACCCTCAACATCCACTAAGGCTTCAACGGAAAAATCATGACCATCAGACTTTCGTTATTTTTCAGGGTCGATCAGCAGATGGGATCCTTAGCGGCTGCCTACTTCGTCTACCATGCTATTTGCAACTGACTGTGGTGGCCTACAGCTTCAGAATCCTTACATATTCGACGCTACAACTGCGCCACGGTCAAGGTCTGCAACAGAAGTCCTCTAATCCACTCGCGATTGAGTGGTCTTCGTCTGCCATTCCATTATACCAACTGTCTTGGCGAACGCATCCACACAATCATTTCTCCTCGGTTTGGGCCCACCATGCCTTCTTTGTCCATGTGGATAGCCTAAAACAATT
>KB663821.1:416737-464373 GCA_000349025.1 Anopheles minimus
ACCAACCAACCAACCAGATATTTTTTCAAACGAAATAGAACGTTTAGCTCCTACATATATTTAGTATAGAACGGGTTCACATTATAATTGGGTACTGGTCACTAATAAGAATCACGAACAGTTTGTGAATCCAAATCACATTTTTTATCCGATAGCTTGCAATCATGTTTCGGGTACTCTGGTGGAAATCTTCTGGCGGTGTGAATTATTTTCTTTTTATACCTTTTCGAACCGAAAATCGAAAGTCTCGCATTGGCATGCATTGTCAGAAAGGAATTCCGATTGATAAAGGTGCTTTTCTAATTCACAGTTAGTTGGACCCAAAACCCATTGGGCCAATCACCACCCGTTATGGATTGAAATAAATATCATATTTACCACATCATTTTGTTTCCATGTTTGAGGGACTATTTTTTTGTGTAGACTTTCAAATACTTACCATTGTCAAACTATTTTGTTAAAACGGTGTGTGGGTGTATTTCCATCCATCGTATATCAAATCAATTTTAAGAATTAATGTGTACAGTTTTCAACTTTTTCTGGTTTTGACATCACCTACAGGTGCCGATCCGGTCGTATGAAAAATCTGCATCGCTACCACTGAATTATCCCTCTTTGAAGAACGTGATCATGTGATCGTGTGGTATAGCTATATGAAGAGATTAAATAGTGGAACAAAGGGCGTGTAATACTCGTATAGAAAAAAAAGGTTAAAGATCGTGTTTCTATTCCAACAGATTGTAACCTACACCCAGCTAGTAGTACCACTCAGTCGCCTTTACTTCCTGGCAGTAGCATTTCTCATGACAGAGAAGAGCCTTCGCCTTACGTTACGATATCAATGGATGTCACCGTCACCACGTCACACCGTCGTAATATGTGAATCGATTCTGTATCGATGCACTTTTTGCGTTGCATTGCCTCCGACGTCGTTGCTTCCTATTGCTGCCGGACAAAAGCAATTGATACAATACCAGTTGTCTCGAGGTGAATGAACGAAATATTGAACAGCCTGATACGAGACGAGGCATAAGGGCAAACGATATTGTGTGCTTAACAATGACGACGCTCAGCTAAACGGCGGGTGAGAAACCCAGTGATTGATTGATTGAGTAGGGGTCGCGTGGGAAGAAATGCAGTATAGTTCCATTCGGTTCATCTGCCGTTAAGAAGCCGCGACACATATTGAGTACGAAGACAGATACCGAGTCCAGTGTTGCAAATCTGCAATTAAGGTCAATGCAATATTGTGCTTTTTAACTAAACATACTTTAGTAAAAATAGTTCATCTATCTACTATAATTCATTTATATTGATAGTGTTCTGAAAACTGAATAAGGATCTGTTTTGCGTTGTAACTGTTAATGGCGCGTCACATCTCTCGATCGCACCCACCATTGTGGTTGTGTGGTTTTTCCTTATTACTTTCTCATTTTCACTCATCTCACACACATTTATTCAATTACAATAATTAGCTGGGCATGAAATAACGCGTGATGGACTCGAAACCGAAGGCTCCGGGCAGTTTCCCGATTCCCAGTTACCCCCTTTTTACATACGTAGTTCCCACGCTTATTTATTTTGTTTAATGATGGAAAACTGCATCTCTGGCTCGCTCGCTCGCACGTCCGATTTCTCTCATTCCCGCTATATGGATGGAAAAACGGAACTGCCATACCGTACACCATATGGTTTTTTTTCGTTGCTCGTTTTGGAACATTCCCCTGCTTGAGAAGACACTGATGGGTGCATTTTTTGTTGCTGCTGCTGCTCTTGGCAAACAGTAAAATTTTCCACCCAGTTGGATCAGATTTCTTCTCAACTTTCCCAGTTTTTCCTATCTTATTGACCATTTAAATGACGGATATTAATTCGTTCGGAATTTATGAAACGGTTGGGTGTTTGCAGCCACACTATTGAATTTGTTCGAAACATTTGGGTTTGGAAGGGGAAAATTTGTGAAGGGCTTGCCACTTGAAGGTACCATCGTGCGATAGTGCGGAAGTGTTTTAATTTCCTTTTTTAGTTGACATAAAAAGCAGTTGCGCCAGCCGCCAGTAGGTGGGAAACTGTTTGGAAAAGCAAAAACGGCGACCCTATTTTCCACGCTTCCTCCCATGGGGTACGGCTCTGAAGAGATGAGATTCTAACGAGCGCGAGAAGAATATGGAAATCGGATAAGGACGGTTGTTGGTACATAAAATGTGTGAAAATTATGCGTTCCCAGTTAGTGGCTGGTTAGGTGAGGGTTTTCGGAAGGACGTCATGTCATAGAACTTCTTCGCCACACGATATACGTAGCTGGGCCGCGATGCACTCAACCCAGCTATCACTTATAAGAACATTCTTCCATAGACCACGTTCCCGGGTATTAAGGCGCATATTTACGGTGCCAATATGGCTCGAGCACGAGAGAAATATTAGTTGTTAACTTACTGTTCCACCACGGGGAAGGTTGGTGGGGAAAGCGAGTAGACGGGCCAATAACTGCATGGCTTCGGGTTGTTGCTGGTCCCCGGATGCTGTGTGGTGCAGTCTTCCGGGATGCTTCTAATCTGAGACGCGCGCACGCACGCTCGCTTGTACTCCTACTGCACTCCTTCTTTTGTTCCCGGCAAGACTAAGCCGGATATTCTTCTGCGACACCGACACGTGCATGATTTAATATTGTTATACAGCACCGATGAGCGAAACGTGTTCTAGCGCGCATTGCGAATTACGTTTCTATGATGGGCACCGGGCACATAGACATTATGATTGTGGGAGAGTGGAACTAAAGTTTTTAAATTAAAATAAAGCAGCTTCTCAGCTTCAGGCGGTATGATATTTTTGAAGGATGTAAACTAGTACTCTTGTTTACCGTTGAGCAGAATCTTCAACATGATTTTTATCATGAAGCTGAAAGTTATAGACCAATAGCTCATCCCATAGAATATAGACCAATAGCTAAATAGAGAATTGTAAGAATCGATATTTTCATATATTTTGAAATTTGAATATATCTCATTTTTGCAGTCTATATGAAATTGAAAATGATTCGATCATCGATTTTGGAAGTCTGGGATCTAGAAGGAAGCTATGAAGGTGGTTGGTGTTGGGAATTGAAGTTAGCAAATGCGGATGATCTTCGATGACCTCTCTAAAGTAGAATATGTTGAATTGAGATCCTGTCCAGTTGGATCGGGTGCCCCACACATCCAAATCAGCTTACTTCACCTATTGATAAATCCGGTCCCTGGATTTTACTGTCGATTATCATACTGGAGACCATGGATATATTCCATTTTGTCTACGGCAGTCATTTCAATTTGTTCAAATATAAATAAGCGGGCATTCATTTTAATAGTTGATGATATATAATCGTCCAGGGCCAGAATAATCGCCCATTTTAATTGGAATATTATGTTGAAATACTAAATATTCCACCAATACTAACCCAAATTAGATATTGTTCCTATATTCTCGTTGCGTGTCTATACGCTGAGTGGAAAGTTATGCAATTCCTTAATTTCTAGATTTCCTTGGGCAGAAACCAACAAATTGTCTCAAGAATCCGTAAACATTGGATCAGCTGTTCTCTAATTTTAGTGTAAGAAGAATGAGTTATAAGCGTTACAGGGTTTTACAATGTTCTATACAAATGTCTACAGCTCTATCACAATGCTTCCTTTGAAAGACACAACTGTTTACCACCTGGAAACAAGCTTTAGCGAGTAAAATAAAGTCTCCATTTCAATATCACAATCGTCCCTTTAGCTCGCACAAATGTCAGATTCGCAGCTATTTGTTTTTATTGTTTATTATTTACTTTTTTACTATAATCATGTTTAAATTACATTGCATGGTGCACTGTTGTTAATTTCTATTGGTTTGCATAAATAAACCACTCAGGGCTTAAAAAACATGACCTGAGGAAAAATGCAATCCTAAACAATCATCACAAACCGCTCCGAATCTGACGTTTGTGCGAGCTAAAGAGCCGATTGTGATATTGAAATGGACAAAAGCTTGTCTCCAAGTGGTAAACAGTTGGGCTT
The DNA here is from genome assembly GCA_000349025.1 of Anopheles minimus. Taxonomy (NCBI): domain Eukaryota; kingdom Metazoa; phylum Arthropoda; class Insecta; order Diptera; family Culicidae; genus Anopheles; species Anopheles minimus. The sequence continues at coordinate 420,775 of KB663821.1, forward strand.
TTCGAAGCAAGCATTGTGGTGAAGTTGTAGACACTTGTGTAGAACATTATAAAACCCTGTAATGTGCCGGTAAATGTCGTTATGGTGGGTAGTTGAGACATTTATTTCCGAAAAAATTACAACAAAATTAAGAACACAAATTACACGGCGACGGAAACGCCGTATGCTCGAGGAAGCATAGCGCCCAACATATTATATGGTTACCGTCCGTCCTGCTGTTCGTCGCTTCCCATGTTCCAATATTGCACCGATTACGGTCCTATTATAAGTGTGGAGTGTCATCAAAAGCACCCCATCAGAGCGACCACGCGGATGTACAGGGCAAGGAAGTACGGTACGGTAGTATTTTCCCACCAGCACCACCTCACATACGTACACCATCTGCTGTGTCGTCCGCGTATGTTTTCTGCACACACACACGCATACACACACACACACACTTTCCCGGCACTCTCCGGTGGGATCAACGGATTCGGTCCGCTGAGCAGAACGGTCATAATCGTCCTCTTTCCGGACAAGGGGTCTAGCTTTTGTCAATCGATGTACACAAAAAAGTGTCCATGCAGAGCAGTGCCACCGAGACACGGAGGTCAATGACAGCCCGGATGGGTATTTGGTAATTTAACAAAACTTTTGATAAAAATGTTTAAACGATTGAATTTTGCAAGCAATGAATACCGGAACATCGTGCGCTACAATTTCTTTCTCATAGAATTAAAGGTGGGTTCTCACGATTTGCTTGTTGAGGCATCATCCCGCCGTACATCGTACGAAGTAATAATTTGTCCCATTTGAGGAAAGAATGTTCACATCGTTCAAATAAAACCTCAACAAAAGAGCAACAGCAATATTTATTAACAGCAGTCACTGACCAGCCATGGTTTTCTCATTCGGGAAAGCTTCTGCCCAGATGAGAAGAAGGTTGGTTTGGTAACAATGGGTTTGGCACCAGGATTGAATAATTCCCAGTCCCCGTTTTCCCACTCACAACTCGTCAGTGCAGAAGGGGGATTATCAATAGTACGGTTTGATTAAAAGTCTGTCCGAGCTTATTTGGTTTCGTTTGGAAAAATGCCAACCCGAAGAAAACGACCCTAAAAGCAGGGAAGCCGTTGGTGTGAAATTTTCCCAAGCATAAATTAGCAAAAAGAGAAGAAGAAGGAAAACGTCAGTCTCTTGTTTGGAATTTTTCATTTCCTTGATACCTCCGGCAACTCTGCCGACGAAGGTCAGAAAGAAAAGACCGCGCAAAGACCGATTGCGGGGAAAAGAGAGCGTAACGCAAGGAATTTGCTAGTGCTTTGGGGGTTTTGCTTTTTTTCCCGCACACAGGGGCAAACGATCGCTTGTGGTGATGTGAAGTGAGTTTCATACGCGTATAATACGCCAGCCGAGGAAGGGGAAAGTTCTAAGTCACCGTACATCATCTCCCTACCTTCGGGATGATGTTTAAGATTTTCGGCATCTTGGAATATATGCGTATAACCTTCCCGTGTATTGCAGCCGCCGCTTTCAGGCCGTGTGATCGAGATGAACGGGAGCATAAGAAAGGAACAAGCGGGAAAGGTTTGTGGGAACTCTCGGCATTCGGGTGCGAATTCGAAGAGTGAACCATTCCATTTTCGTCCATGCAGTTCACGGAGGGCACTGGCTTGGGTTTTGATTGTTCACAAAATCGTTGCCGTGTACCTATTGTTATTTACCCTATGTGTGCGGACGCGATAGCCTTTAGAACTCTTTAGGAACTCTCGTTTAGGAGCTGAAAGTATTATTGCGCGTAGAAGAAAGTGAGCTTCCGTTTTGGTTAAGATCGAGGCGTACGCTTCTTGTGGAAGCGTGGAAATTATGCGTTTTTCGAATATCGTAGGGGGCGTCTACAACACTCGCTTGTTGTTCATTGTCCCATGGGTTTGTGGACAACTAATCTGTAGAGGGAGAGATATTCAAAACATTCGTGCATTCAACAAGTGGTAGAAGGTTAAAAAATTGAAGCCATTCGATTTTTATGAACTTTTTATGAGCAAAAAATTAGAAACGATCGTTAATAAAGATCAAATCGATCGTGTGAGCAGAAAAGGAATTTAGAAAACAAGTCACAATCTAGTTTTAATATGAATTGTAAATTATGTTTTTTGAAGAAATCTGGTACCTTAGGGAAACGTAGGAAAAATGGCATAATTTGTTTGATTTTTTTGTTCTTGATAACAATGATTTATTTACTCTTTACCACGCTAATCGATTGGAGCAAACATCCATCTAATGCTGCACAGTAATCGGTGGAGAAGGGTTCATACACATGTGGTAAGCTAAAACCATACTCCCATCGACCTTCAAACAACGGTTCTACCGGTTGGTTAACTTTCGATTGGTGGATGCATTTACCATTGCATTCGTGTGCCACCGCCATCGACATAGCCACCGCGCTCCGTCTGCACAAACGAGGAGGGAACATTGCATTGCATTAGTAAAGGCCCTACTGTCGCCGTGCTGCTCATTGGTGGGTCAACCGACCTGTGTTTTGTGTGCTGCATGCGATGTTGAAATATTCTACCATCGCGGGGGAAACCCTGGGAATTTCATGTGTACAGTGAATCGCAATGCTGTACAGTTGAAACCTACCTCTCCGATTTGTAGCCATAAAGTAGAGGGGCTGCATATGCATTGGCATCTAATTCGGTATCGGTTGTTTCTTTTTTTTCACAAAATGGTTTAAGGACTCATGCCACCAGAAGATGAATGCTTCTGGTGGAAGCGTGTGATTTTTTTTTTGTACCGTATGCTTACCATCCCTGTATTGATATGCTTTGTATTACTATTACATTCCGATAAGGTTAGGTTTCTTTTCGTTTAGTTCGAGACAATATCGAGCAGCGGTCACCTGCGGAAGGTTAATGCAAACATTTTCGTACGGTCGACAAACGAAAGTACAAGGACATTAAGGACAACCAGAAAAGGTGTGATTAGGTTTTCGCCTCTTTTATGCCTTCGCAATCAATGGTTCACCGTGGCCGCTTCCGTCGTTTTGCATATTATAGAATGATTTGGTTGCAAATCACGGGTGTACTAATGATAGTCGGCAGCCTTGGCAGTGAGGTAATTATTACATAAGTGGTCGCGACAATGTGACAAATGCCAGAAACAGCGAGGGACCACAGAGAAAGAAATTATTTGTAATATAATGGTCTGACGGAAGTCTTACTGCCGCGAAAGTAATGTCGTGGGTAGGAGTGTCATTGAGACCGGCAGTTCCGGTTCGTGAAAGAACCTAAATGTAAATGATAGAATTGTTCATTTTTGGCAATCTGAAAATGTCCCAAATTATAGAGATTACGGTCAAATATCTTCTATGCATAACGTAATTAGATATGCTTTGGTAATAACTTAAGCCATACCTAAATATAATCCTTAGTCTTTCTAATATCCAATTGAATTATTGACAATATTAAACTATGAGAAATAGTTAATGTTTCTTTAGTGAAACGACACAATGAAAACGACACAATGAATGTGCCAAAAACTGTTGACAAAAGAGAAAACAATTTATTATTTGTACTTATAAGATTCATGGCCCCATAGGTGGATAGGGGAACCTACTCCACAAGCCAGGCTAGACGCATATTTAGATATCGAACGTATAGAGGAGTGTCGTCAGGTAAGCTTTGGCTGTGTCCGTAGCGGTGTATTGGTGTAAAACAGGCATGCTAATACCGTTACCATAGTGAAGTAGAATTGAAACACGTTGGGCGATCACCAACACTGCCGAACCACACGCAGGTTAGAAAAAAGTGTCAATGTGTGCACCAGGGTTATTACGATAAAGCTGCATTCGGTCAGTTTGCTGTGTAGTGTGCTTGGTCTGATTCTCGAAATTCTCCCGGTCCACGGTGTTGGCGAGGGCACACGGCAGCTAAGCCCTGTAACGCCATCATATTCGTCTATCTCTGCGCGACGTCATTATCGAACCGCTTGCTGCGTTCGTAGTTGCTGCGGTGTGTGTTTCATTTCAAACGCATCCAAAGCAAGCGTACAGTGTGCGGGTGTTTTTGAACGGCGCAGGCAGTAACTTCTCCAGTCGAACGCAGTTCTGCAGCAAACCACAGCAGTTCTGACGTCGTCGAGACACACGGTGTCAGGGTCGCGTACCAATCGCGGGAACAAGTAAGCGGCAAGCTTAGTGAAGGGATATATGGATAGTGTGTTTTTTTATACAAGCTGATCAGTGCAGTCAACGGAAAGGGTCACACGAAGAGTTTATGGGGGAACCGGAGTGCTGGAGTAGTGCTTTGTTGTTAAAAAAATGTGTGTTTAAAAAAATACCCAGGAAGTGGCAAATGCTCTCGTTGAACTTGTGACAGCAATGGTAACAATTTACTGTTTGGAATTGGTGATAAATATCCATCTCAAAAGGAACGCTTCGAGTGGTATGGATAACTACTGTACGTAAGCGGCCTATTTCTCTTGTAATGGTTTGTTTTTCTACGTTAAGTGCTGTGAAAGTGGATTAGAAGTTAATTTTCTCACATTAAACAACCATTTTCGTGTGTTAGCTGCTCGGGGTTTCGTTGAATGATGATGTTGTGGCGTTGGAGGGAACCAAATATCTTCCGTCTTTCGTCATGCCGGTAGCAAATTTATTGATTACTGTTTCATAATAGAACACGGCATATAGAAGCATATTCTCTTTAACAACCAAATAGTTTTGTGAAGTACAATTCTGCACGTACAATTGTGTGTTTTAAGCGACCAGAACAGAACGTTCTTTGAGATGGAACACGCATGAATCACTGTAGTACGCATTCATTTGGGAACGGACAGAGCGCAACAGAAAAAGCTTCACGATCCTCACACTCGTGGACAGTGTCTGAAAAATAACAAAATTGTCGAATTGGTTGATAAATGCGATACTATAAGCATTTTACTAACAAAATGTGATGAATCAATCGAAGTTTCGTTCCTGGTGCTGTTTTACTGTAATGAGAGGGAGTCATGCAGTGATTAGTCAGCGGGTGGGCTTGATCAACCTAATTACGGTGGCATTTTAAAACGTGATGCACGTGATATGGTGTATTTGTTTGAGTTTATGCATTGTAATGAATTAGATATGTTAAACATAAGTTTGCATTCGCTCCGCTCTTCTTCAACTGACAATAATTGTTCATCTTTGCGCTTAAAAATAGTTAAAACAATTACTTGTGCTTCCGCATCGGCAACATATCAAATGAGTGTATTTTTCTTCTACAGTGAAACCCCCGACAGGAATTATCTATAGCGACCGGTGGTGGTGGTGCAAATGACTCACAAGATTATGTGACCAGAGCTATCTTCACGCATACAGTCCCCTGTGTCCGGTCTAATCTTAAGCGAACGCTACATTCTAACTTGAAGCAAAAACCGGATACCAAGCGCTGGTTCAATGTTATTGGCATTCAATAGCCCCTGTGTGCCATACGTGCAAAACGGCCGACGTTGAAGCCAACACCGTAGCATAACACGCGTCACTCAGCAGCAACGTTTCTTTAAATGTGATATATGAGCGGCTAATTAGTGAGCAAGGCAATTAGTTTTCTACCTCAAAACGCTTGTCCGGGAAAACAAAACACGGCAAAGGGATATACAATCCAAGCGTGGTGGAACAGTACAAGATTAAGCTTTTATCCAGTAGAACTCCGACGAAATATGGGTAATTCCAATTCATCGCACGAACCGCTAGAACGCGGGTTTACCCGCGGAACTTATGGAGATGTCAAAAATACGGTTAGTAAAATTGATCACATGATAAATTGCGGTGTATCCTTTCATCATCATAATGTACAGTTTTATTAGTATAAAAAACAAATGATTATTCGGTGTATTAATACCCTTCCGCATATCATTGTTCCCATGCAGAAATCAGCCTCATTCCGCCAGAGTAAACGATCACCAAAGAAAATGGATCGGTTGCGCAAATCATTCCGCGATTCTTTTCGCCGACGCAAGGATCGTGTCCCAGAGGCGGCTAAACCCCATCAATGGCAATCGGACGAACATGCGGTACGTTCGGCTACGTGCACCTTTTCGGTGAAGTACTTGGGCTGCGTAGAAGTATTCGAATCTCGTGGAATGCAGGTGTGCGAGGAAGCATTGAAGGTGTTACGAGTAAGTAAATCTAGTCCACACTGCTGTGAATGGAACTATAGCTTTCCCGGTTTTTGTTTATGTTTTTAGAACTCGAGGAGACGTGCAATACGGGCTCAGCTGCATGTTAGCGGCGATGGGCTCCGCGTAGTTGAGGATGACACTAAGGGGCTGATCGTTGATCAGACCATCGAAAAGGTTTCGTTCTGTGCGCCGGATCGTAATCATGAACGAGGGTTTAGCTACATCTGTCGCGATGGAACGACGCGCCGCTGGATGTGCCACGGCTTTCTGGCCACTAAAGATTCGGGCGAACGGCTTTCCCATGCGGTCGGGTGCGCGTTTGCCGTGTGTTTGGAGCGCAAGCAGCGTCGCGACAAAGAGTGCGGCGTGACGATGACGTTTGACATGAAAAACTCCACCTTCACGCGTACCGGTTCATTTAGGCAGCAGACGATGACGGAACGGTTGGCAGGTGCAACGGATACGGCGGTTGTCGCGCCGCAACAGAACAACAACGCCCAGAAACCCTACAATCCGTTCGCCATTGAGCGACCACATGCGACACCCTCGATGCTGGAACGTCAGGGAAGCTTCCGTGGATTTACGCAGATTGGATCCGCCTCGCCGTTCAAGCGTCAGATGTCGTTGCGAATAAACGATCTTCCGTCCAATGCGGAACGGCAGCGCGCTTTCCTCGAACCGGGTACACCACAACGCACGACCGTTTCGCCCATTCCCGAAGTGTCCCCACAGCCAACGGACACTGTCAGCCAGCTGTGCCAGGAGCTGAGCCAAGGGTTGTCGCTGCTTACCAAAAACGATACGGACGACTTTTATCTGAACAAAGAGCTGCAACTAAAATCGTCCGTCACAGCCGCTACCACGAGCATCACTTCCAGTACGCTGGCATCCTCTTCTGCGACCGCTGTGAGCAGTTACGTGCCTGGACTGCTCGCCAGAAACGGTCCGAGTGATATCGTGCCGCCAGCACTACCATCGTTGTCGGTCGTGCCTACGATCCCGCCCCGATCTATATCCCCTCTAAGCAAGCAACAAACGCTGGACATATCTGCTCTCGGTAGCAGCGCAAGTAGCAACTCGACCCACAGTGCTAGTAGTATCGGCAGTAACACCAATAGCAACATTACCGCGGTAACCATTCCTGCTAGTGGTGGGTTCCCAGTAACGACAGACACGATAGTGGGTGCTTCTAGTACGTCCACCTCCTCCAGTGTAGTAGTCCCAATTGAAACGGCATCACCGCTGCCCAAACCGGAACAGTGGCTAGGCCAGATCGTAAAGAACGTTTCTCCATCTCCACGGCGAGCGCCATCGCTGCACAACCGGGCAAAGTCGCTTAATGCAGCCGATCCGTTCGACGCCGAATGGGTTGCGGACGTAGCAAAGCCGGAAATACATAGCACGAATCCATTCATTTCGCCTCCAAAACCTCCGGCACAAACGTTTCAAGTACATCTGTAAGTGCAGTTCTCACTGGGGCATTACGTCGCTACGAACTGCCTGTTGCCTTTAATAGGCTGAGGAGAAAATTGGAGTATCGAAACGTGGAAGCGCACTTGCTTCCCAATTTCTGTGGTGCTTTTCTGGGGTGTTTTGGTTCGTTTTCGGGGGTAATCGTTGAATTGGTAGCTAATTGTATCTGAATTTTTTGATTGTTATTGCACTATTCTCGTGAATCATCCGCGTGAATGTTGCGATTTATTGTTTAAGACAGACCTGTTGAAGAAGTGGGAAATAACTGCTACTTAATGGAGAACGGCTCCGAAGCTGTAATAGTACTTACCAAGTAGTTATGAACGAAACATTCTCAAGAACAGCATTTTACTATATGATTTTCGTTCGCTTTCATCTATCCAACAAATAGTAGGGCAAATTTCTAGTGATCGTATTTTACACAATTTCATTGCTTATCAATTTTCGATAATGGTAGTGTGTTAGAAATTCTGTTCCATTCCAGTAGTAAGAGGTTTTGCCTTCAACAGGTATGAGATTTGTTTCCTTTGAAAATATTTGCTGATTAGTTTTTTTTTCGATCCGTCTTCTTCTTGTTAAAACTGTGTACGCAGCTAAAGGGATATTCAACGCCAAACCTGAGCTGTGTCGTTTATGAGGGTTTTTTGTCATTAGTAGAAGAAAATTTTCCTTTTTATTTTTACATGATTTAGGAACGAAATTTACTGTTTTCATTCACATGCACTTTTATGGAATTGTCTCTATTTTGTAAGCAAAAGGGTCTTTTGTCATTGAATGTTTTTATTATTCGACTTACTATCCTATCCGACTGTGTAGCACAGTAAACCAACATAAGGCAGGCTTAATCTTGTAGGCCCGTATTAGTATTAGCAGGAAGAAGACTCATATATTCCATTGTTACGAATGAGTTATGCTACGATGAAAAGAAAAATTGTCCTTTTCCGGGTCAGTTCCGTTCCGAGAAAGAATGTTAGGCAAATGTTTGTAAATCGAACAAGTTGATTTATCTGGATCTGTAGGAAAAACTAATACTTAAACCCTAGCCCAATCTATCTGCCGGCAAACACAATATTGCTAACTAACAACAGCCTCTACCATAACTATTAGAGCAGCTTAACTACTATTAACCTCAACAAATGAAAAGAATAAAATGAACACGTTACGGCTTATGAAGCTTTACTTGTAGTGTATCTGTATCCGCTGCGTCTGTTTGTATACCAGAATATTGCGATACACAAGGCAAAACGAGGAATCGAATCGGATTCGGTAAAGATGATGGGATACGGCCCAACACGCAAGTGTGGTTGCAAATAATCGCAGACAGCATGTGTGTACGTTAAGAAGCAACAATAGTGAATAATAGAGTACATAACGTAGCAGTACTGCACAAATACTAGCCGGTTGGCTTATGCGGAGCAATAGGAACCCATATGGAGAGATGCTGTGGAACACAAAGTCGATCGATTTTCAATGTACTTACACAAAATAGAAGGCCCCGCGCGTGTGGTCATTACTTCTCGATCGTTAGCGAATAGATGTTTTATTTGCTAAATCAACCGAATTGGTATAAGTGTGGGGGGAAGCATCAAACGTGGTAGTAACAAAGCAAAATATTAATGTGAAAAAAAAAACAAACAGAAAAAAACATCATAACATTGCTTTTGGCGAAAAGGCGGAAAATGAAAAAGAAAGTATAGAAAAACGTATTGTGATTACTAATATATATATATACAACTACTAGCGTAAAATTATAATAACGAGATAAATGAAGAAGCGAAGTAAAGGAAAACTTGGACAAAAAAAGCGATGGCTTCGTGGAATGGATTACACTATGAAAGAAGTTTGATGTACAACAAAACTGAGAAATGTTTGCTTGTATAACGAAGGACTTACACATTGGCGTTCTCGCTAGACGACTGCCGCCCTACAAGCGAATCATTGCACAGACCGAACGAGTTTTGGGGTCGTTCTATCAAGCTACTATTGCCGTCTTTATTGGCCGTCTCGATGCTTCGGAAGGGGATTAGTGGTTTATGCAGAAAAAGTTACGTTCCATTGACGATTTTTAACTGGAATTTGTTACATTTCTTTGAGTGTGTATTTTTGTAACATATTTTGTACAAAGATAATTAAGTGTTTTAAAACAAGAAACCCGCCAGCTTTTGCTTGTAGATATGTGTAAATATACAATAGAAATGATAATGTATCTTGCTCGTTCGTTCCTGCGCGATCGCTCCGTTTGATTTGTGCACATCGGTTGATCTTCATTTTGTATTAGTGAAATGTTTCAGTCGAACGAGAGGAGAATTTTTGATTTATAAACCTGTAAACTGTCCAAAAATCCAATTTACCAATAGGTTCGATGATGCAGCTTCTTCGCGCTGATAGTAATGCAAGTAGCTATATACAGATGGAAATGGACATATACGAACCGTACATGTATTGCGATGGATGGAAGCATTTGGTGCAGGTTTGCGATAAAAAAAACCAAAAATAAAACGGAACACATAATTTGTCCCAAAGAAGTGCACACCTGCCCACTGTTCGACTGTTGTATTGCCGAAATTGTCAGACATATCAATTTTCTATCCACTTTAGATGAAGAGATCTTACCCTAACGCTTACGAAATGAATATGTGCAGGATAGATTTACGCAATCGTAACGAAATTTAACTCACCTGAAATTCAACCCATAAACGACATACTTAACCGATATACAAATTCACGAACAAGAGCTTTTTTAACCGTTTTCTTTCAATCGATCACGTCAAGTCCTGTCCCCGTACATTCAGTCACCAAGGATCTTTTGATACACAGTTTATCGACGGGACAATACTATCTCTCCTAATCGCGAAACAACCATGGATTACGTCCGAACAGATAGAACGAACGACAAACCATGTTTCCGCTCATTACACGCGACCGCACTCGATCATTTCATAGTTTATCGTCACAAATACTACTACTACTACTGGGTACGCTTATTTACTGAAAAACAAAAACACGCGTTGTTATAAACACGGCATACAAATATAGTACTACTATTGACTGATGTCCGCATCGGGCGGACGCACATAAAAGGGAAGAAATAAACCAATGTACCATCTTTTTAACATCAATTCATAATTGTGAACAGAGAAGCGAACGCAGAAGGAAGGACATCAAAAACAGAAAAAACAGTCCAGTTTATTTGGTAGCAACAATAGCAGTACAACGCCAATGCGTTGTGCAGTAAAGAATGGCTCTCGAAATGGATAAAAAAGTTGATTCCACCGGGTAAAGCAAAAAGGGAAGGCATATCGAATGAAGAAAATGCGAAGAGTTTCAAACGCAGGAGAAAGAAGAAAAAACATCAAACCGAGTTGCATTAGCGAAGGGAGTGATTTGCATAGCGAGACGAGAGAAACGGTACCAATCTATTGAACTGTTATTGATGATATATATATACAAATAATTATGAAAATAAATCAATATTCGAAATGGAAATCAAAATGTGAAAACATGAATAGGGGAAAACGCTTTTATTTGATCACAATTCTCTTCTCGGCTAGGTTTTCCAACGCGTGCAGAGAAATTTTACTACATTTCCGTGTCGGGAGAGGAAAAAAATGAACATATTTGTCTGGTATTATTTAGAATGCCTCACCAACCCACCAAACTTGAATGACATGATCCTCGGGGGATTTTGAAAATAAACGAGACAATTTATGTTACATTACTTACACACGATCACAAAGCATAAGCATGCTGGATTTAGAAGACGGCGAGTCTTTTTTGGAAATCGCGTAACTGGCGCAGCGTCTGAGTACGAAGTCATTTATTTTCATATTTCTTGCTACCAGTTCCAGGTCGGAAACAATTGAACTGGCTGCGTACTTTTCGGTTGCATCCGTTAACGCAAAGACGATCTTTGCAAATACGAATTTCGATTGTAGTTTTTTCCCGAGGTGTACGGATCTAATAGAAATTGAAAATTGGATTGTTTTTTATGTTTTTATATAAAATTCAATTCTGTATTTGTCACTTTTTGGCAAACGATTCGAGAATGCCTTTCCTTTGAGAAAATTAGTACAACATACTGTGCGATATACGCCTGAATGTATGCAAAACGCAACACTTGTGGCGAGAGGCGGTTCTTCATGTGCTACTGGAAACGATCCGAGTGTCACTTCCTGGTACCCCTGGTAAAAGTGTCCCTGGATGCGGACGCTTGCACGCAGCGAGCTTCTCCGAAGTTTGTAGAATGTGACCCGAAAAATGTTCAATTATGCTCAATCAGCTCAAAGTCATGGAAAACCCTGATGGTGTACCGAAGCAATTCTGGAGAGTAAAACGATTACCAAAATTTGGAATAGGGGCGAAAAACTGATCTATTGGCTGATTTCCTCCAAAGTCAGTATACCACAATAATGTCCACACGATGTGTAACTTTGCAATAAAATTGCTTCATCTGCTTCCAGATAGACTATCTGAAGAACAATATAGGAAATTATGGTATTAATGCCAAATCGCCTAATTTTTCGGATCCAACAACATTACGCATACACCTCGCATTCGTTCGGGTACTAAAGCGAACTCTCTTTATTACACTGTTCATCATAGTATTTACAACGATCACCCAGGATGTAAGGGCCAGAGCGGGAAATCGTACAAAACAGCGCGTACTAAACTTAACGAATAAATTACCATTTAAACTTAACGATTATCAAAACTGTTCAGAGTTCATGTACCCGAACAGAGAAGGATGTGGTAGGCCATCATATATCTGACGAAAAATTCGTCTCGATCGGGAACTTTTGTGGGCCGATTCTCGTGCGCTTCCTCTTGGTTGCATCTGCCGAAAAATATCGTTTTCCAAACGTCGTGGTACGTATCCACGTAGAACCTAAACATAATTTTGAATGAAATTGATGACGTACTCATGGAATGGATGGGTTAGTGGCAGTGGTGGTGGATTGCTAGACTCGCATTTTATAATAAATTAACAACACCACGCTGACACTGACGGTCGGGGCTGCATGCGTTTCCAGACTTTGTTTTCCACAGGAATCCAAGCGGTGAGTTCGAGTGCGTTTGTTTCTAGCTCGGGGAATGCTGGACGCTTCTTACAGCAGCGAATCGATCGCGTGTATGACGCCATTCGTCGTAGGGATGTTGGATGTCTGCAGATAACCATCGTTAACCTTGATTTTACCTGTAACACGGAGCAAACATACAATGCAAATGTTAGTTTTTGTCGTTCGGATCCTTTCTGTAGGTGGACATCATGGAACGTACCTCCCGTCTTCTGCAGCGTTACCGTTTTACCCTCCGCCATTACGTCCTTCACCTGGTAGAAACGCATACCGGCAGTGAATAGGGTGCCCGGGACGACATGCTTACGTACGAGTTCTTCCGCCTGCTCCTTTTCCGTGACTAGGTTGGTAAGTTCCTCAGTCGTGAGGTGAGCAAATGCGGCATCGGTTGGTGCGAATACTGTGTAAGTTTTGATACCTACATTGGGATGGAATCATTTAGCTCATTGGACTTGTTTATATGAGGGGTTATGGCCCATGCGTTCTCACCTTTATTCTGGAGAGTATCCGACATGCCCGATGCGAACAGTGCTCGCAGGAAGTGCGTGAAGCGTCGCTCACGGTCCGATTGAAGCGTCTGAAGAATATCACCAACTGGTAGCGGGAACATGACGCGATCGACGGCATGCGCAATACCCTGGGGAATCACTATGTCCTGTTTGTCTGGAACCACCATAGCGCCGTTAATTGTTGTGACCTAGCAGGAGAGCAGAGCCATACGAATGATTAAACACATGCGCCACGAAACAAACGATTGCCCAAGCCAACTACCTTAACGTCGTTCCATTCCGAGTCGTGCATGTTGTACTGGTTCACACGAAGCTGAGTTCCGGCCAGGGATACACCAGTCATCTCATCCTGCAGTGACGCAATTTCGAACGATCCAGGAATGACATGGTGCAAGAGCAACTGCAAAAGAAGGGGAAAAAATCCAACCTCATGAACGGAGGCCTCATTCGTGATTTGTGTTAGTCGCCGTAACTTACCCCACTCAACAACCGAGGATTGTTGCGGAACTTCTCTTCGGCCTTTTCGGGTCCACCCAGCTGCACAAGCAGGCTGCGGAAAGCCTTATCGGTCGGGACAAAGATCGTGTACGGGCCCGTCTCATTGAGAATTGTATCGAGACCAGACTGGCGGAGGTATTTGGCCATAGCAAATAGTCCGTTATTCTTGAGAATTGCTGGCAATTCGTTCTGCTGCTGCGTAGTGTTGTCCTCCTGCGGGCCCTTGGTGTCCTTGTCTTGCTGTTGCAGCGTTACCGTTTCGGAGGCAGAAGCCGTCGGGACAACATCGTTAGCCGTGGATTGGTGCGATGTGTGGATGGTTTGATGCTGATAGGTGCTAGCCGTCTGCTGTTGCAGCTCGATGGCTGCGGCCGTTGCGTCGGAGAAATATTTCTCCGTGTTGGTGCTCTGGTAGATGCTGGGAGCAGGTGTAGCAGGCGGTATTGCCGTTGTAGCTGTATAAACTGAGTTCGCTTCCGAGAAACGTGCCGTACTGTCTACCGGGAAGTTGCTAGCGATTGGAGCCGGGGTTGAGAGCCGGGCTGAGGCATGCTGCGGAAGGGTGCTGCCCGAGTAAGCTCCCGGCGAGAATGCAGTAACACCGTTCGGACCTGCAGGGGAAGGTGTGGAGGAGTAGATAGTGGCCGGTACTGGAGAAGCAGTATGCTGAACGGTACTACCAGACAGGAAAGCCGTCGAAACGTGATCCTCGATCGGTGTACTGTGCGGAATAATGGTCACCGAGTTGGCCTTCTTAATCGGTTGATGACGTGGCGTGGTGGTCGTTACGGGGGCATCTAGAATCGAGTCCGGTTTGGACGATCCCTTGGCCGCTACTGACGAAGGTGGAGGTAGTTGAATCTCTCCGTTCTTGATGCGCTTCAGAATACTGTCCACGTCGGCACCAGAGGTTTTCGTTTCCTTGTCTCCACTGCCCTTCACACCCTGCACTTTGTACGAACCGTCGTCCTGTTCCTCCAGGTACACGAAGGTAACCTTCTTCTGCGGGGGAATCTTTGCCACCTCTTGGATCTGTCCATCTTCCGTTTGCTTGATCAGCTCAAAGTCTGCTCCCGGTGGAAGCAAACCACTGCGTGCAATATCCTCAAACGAGAGCGGCTTCGGTGTGGTGGGTGAATCAAGCTGTTGTGTTAGAACACCCTCCGAATTGGCGTTGGCGCGCTTGATAATCTCCGGATCGGTGGTACGGATAACCTGCACCTTCTCGCCATTCGGAAGAATCAGATCCGTCGAGCTGTAGTTCTTACCCCCGAGATCTGGAGAAGTTTCGGCCAGGGCAAGCTTCAGCTGCTTCAACAGATCGTCCCGTCCAAGGGCCTTCGTAGACTTGACTTTGGTCGGTTTAGCCTTGGCCGGTTTAGCCGTCTCAGTTTTGATGGTTTGGAACAGGTTCTGGCGGTTCGAGCTAAGCAGTACGTCCAGATCCGACTGCGTGATGCTACTGTAATCCTTCTTGCTGTTGGGCTTCAGGGGAATTACCGAAAGCTGACCAGTGCCGGATGGGTTAGCCGCAGTGGTAGGCTCCACTATCGGTTTCGTCTGCATCTTGACGGCCTTTTCGAAAAGGGTCCGCTCGGATGGGAGCACTTCGCGGGAACGAATTTGCGACGGGACGACGGTTTTCTGTGCCTGATCATACTGTTGCTGCTGCTGGAGAATCTTCTGCTGCTTTTTCAAGAACTCCTGGTGCAGTTGCTGTACCTTCACTTGCTGTTTCTGGTATTGCTTTTGCAGAAACTGTTCGTGCTTTTGGATCACTTTCTGCTTTTCCTGCAGTTCGCGAATTCGTTCACTTTCGTCCTTCAGCCGACGTTCGTACTCCTGCTGCTGCTGGTAGCTGAGCGGTTGTTGCGGTTGCAAACCGTTAAAGTTAGTTGTCTGGCCAACCCCAAACTGGCCCTGCACCGGTTGCTGTGGTCCGCTGAACGTTTGAATCTGTGGTTGTGCTTGTGGGAATCCGACTCCGGGTTGGGCGTTGAAATTGTTGGAGGACTGAATGAACGGCACGTTGGGTTGCAGTCTCGGAAGCTGTTGTTGTTGTTGTTGCTGCTGGAACTGCGCAGATGGCTGCTGGAAGTTCGTACCAACGGGTTGGGAAAGCGGTGGGAACTGTAGAGCAGGATTGACGGATTGGCTGTGGAAGGTTGGTTGCACCGGGAAGCCCGATTGCCCACCATTCGGGCCGGACAGTTTGAAGTTTTGGGCAGAGTTTTGAAGCGGTAGCTGCTGGTTGGGGAAGAGTGGCACGGGCTGTTGGCCATGGTTCGGTACGTTGGATGGGTTTGGCTGGTTCGGGAAGCGAACCTGTCCATTACCGGTGAAGGAGGGAGGAGTTTGAAGGAACGGGGTTTGGAGAGTGTTGGGTCTTTGAGGTGCACCGAAGGTGGGAGAGTCGATACTGTTCAGGTAGGACGGTTGGCTGTTCAGTGGCTGTACGACGGGCGCGTTTGTGTGTGTTGGTGGTCCGTTGAAGAATGGGGCCTGCTGTAGTTGGTTCTGTACGGAACGCTGCTGAGGCGGCAGACGTGTGTCCTGCTGTAAGAGTTGTAAAAAATTTGGAATGAATGTGGTTTGCGTGTGGTGCTGGAAGTAATAGCGGTTTACTTGTGCTCCAAAGTTTGGTCCGGGCCGGCTGGACGGTGTACGGAAGCTGTTGGTCGGTGCATTGCCCGTTGGTGGTGGTGGTGGATGTAAGTTGTTCGAGTGATGGTGGAAGTGTGCGTTCGGCTGGAAGTGTTGCTGTGTACTGGGGCCACTGAACGGTTGCCTTGAATGGGGTTGAGGGGGCACCGGTATCTGAATCGACGGTTGGATGAACACGTTCGGGGAACGTTGGTTCTGATGCAGATTGAAGCGATGCTGGTGCTTTTGAATGTCGCTCAGTATGTGCGTCTGCTGTTGCTGCGTCAGTTGACGCCGTTGCGCCTTCGGAGGAACCTGAAGCCGACGGGGAGGGGAATATAGAGAAGAAGATTCCACATCAGAAGTGTTACAGGTTTACTAGGCGAGAGAATGGCTACTAGAGGAAATCGAGGTCACGCGTGTTTACATGCATATTTGCACAGCATCCTCATCTCCGTAACGATCGTGTTGTGCAATCCGTAGTACCCCAGGATCCTTTCACTATCAATAAATTGACCCAATCAACCAGATGGGTTTATTTGCGTCCCGGTTGGATATTTCTCCCGCCACTCGTAAAACCGAACCTATGTTTGCAATCATCTTCAACGCTTCTCTTACACAATTACGCCATTCTCTTGTTTCGGCCATTCGGTCTTCACTGCTTTCTAAGAAGAGCCGGTGTAACGTAGAAACAACACACTCGCACACCACCACTATTCCAAGATGACCCACTGTGCAAGAGAAAGGAAACATTTTCAATCGAATCTGCAACACTAAGTAGCCCGTTTTGACCCCCCCTCTAATGCCGGTGGTGTGTTTTGAGATTCGGGAAACGAAGGTCTAGCAACCGTCAAGATGCGCTTGAAGCGGGTTTGCGATGATGTAACGCTTACCCCACACCGGCTTACGCACCTTCTTTGCAACTCCAATTTAACACCAACACTAGTGAGATGCGCCAGTGGGCAAGTTTCCTTCTCGGTAAGATGCTCGATGGAAACCGTCGAGATACGGGGCAAAGATTTGGCTCACCGATCCGCCGACACGTTGTTCGCTGGTTGAACCGCTAAGGTTATGCAGTTGGCGGGTCGATTGTTTGGATCGTTTCTGGATGCGGCAGGCGTCAACGTAACGACTCTCCACGGACGATTAAAGCCCCCCGGACGCACTAACGCCATGCACACGATGGTCAATTGTTTTCGGCACCGCCTTGGCATACTGGCGGCAGGAAGAAACGGTTCAGCGTTGTTTTGGTTCATTGCTTTGTTTCTTGCGGGATGTGACCGCGGTATCCGGAATGAACTACGGGGACGTCCACTGCTAGCGTTTCGAGAGGAAGCTTTAACTTTAGTCCGCTTTCGTACGAAACGTTACGTCAAACCGGGGAAAGAAGGCGATTCGACGTGTGCAGACGTTACTGAACCACCAGAATCGGAACAATCGGGTATGAAAACTTCCATCGCAGCAAACTACTATGATCTAGTTACGAAATATGTGGGAAGAAGTATAGAGTGTGTGTGTTCGTGCAAGCTTTAATTGGGTAAGGAAATTTTGCAATGATGCGTAACACGAAGTGTACTCTTGGCTGGTTCCTGGTTCTTTACCAACTGGGTTATGCTTTGCGAAAGAATCACAAACAAATTGCGCGATACCATGGGAGTCGACCTGAGATATAAACAGTAGTGATCGATGTCTTTACTGCGGTGGTATCCATGGTGATTGCGAAAAGAAAGAATGATGAGATGCGTAATCAAAGCATGTGCAAGTGTTATGCTAATCAGGGCAAAGGTTATGAAAAGGTGGTTATCATTCGGTTGATAGGCTTTTTTAAGCGCCATCCATGAATGTGTATCTTCACCATGATAATATTGTTTATTTAAGAACACAAATTCCATTCACAGACTTCGGCCGTGGTTATATGATGATGTGTGCGGTGAACTCGGGCTGCACAACAATGTGACTTTCGAGTGCATGAATTATTGCAACGCTTCATCATGCTTTTATGCATGTCATTTTGTTGTTGTTTTTCTTCTTTAGTTGCATCATACCAGCACACCATTTCATCCGTGGCGTGGACATTCCTCAATCAACTGCATTCTTTTGTGTTACCTTCTCTTCGGGGCCGGACTTTCACTCCATTCGATTCGATCGAATACCTTTCCGTTGATCGACGATTGGTCTGGACGAGCTTTCAGCACGGAACAGCCACCAGATCCGGCCAGCGAGTGCGTAGCGGATAAACATCGTGTTTTTTCTTCTTCTTTCAACACGCTGCATGTCGTTCGAAGTAATGGCTCAAAACTGAAACCGTGGAATTTGATTCATCTCCTTTATATGGTTTGCACGCAGCATGTAAAAATCCCCCCCGAACGTAATGAATGTGCCACTTTGTGTCCCCGAATGTCTAAAACCCCTTTTTTAGTGTTGGTTTATGGCTCACAAGATGCTAAATTTCGTCATCCGATGGAAATGGGCTAGGTTTTGAGATTTTGCATAAATAACGCTTCCTCTTGACATTTCACCCGCTCGATCATGCGCGTATTCCACGGGTATCTCTCAAGTGCACATCGTGAAAGTACTCCCGATGTGTGGAACGTTGGAATTCGTCACATTTCAGACAGAGGGAGATTTATTTTTTTTGCTGACAAGGGGTACGTCTGATTCCCGTCAAATTCCCGGAGGCGACATGATCTCCACGAGCGAAGATGGTTGTAATTATCTTTACGACGCATTTCCTTTCGTGGACGTGAAGCCAGCAACTCTTCGCGTACTGTCCACTGGCTCATTAAATTTCAAATGAATATTAATTAAATGCAGCTCATCGGTAGGCTTCATTATTTTCGTTCCACAACGGACTAGCTGACTGCTCGATCGAAATGCGTCGTGACGAATCGGTCCGAAGAAGATGTGGCCAGGCACTGTGGGAACGTAGTGCATTCACTTGCTTCTAGACGGCACAGAAGCACATTTTCGGTAAAGTAATGGTGCTCTTCAACGGCACAAACGACGTCCAATGGTTTCCATTACACACCGCCAAGAAAATGGCTCAAGGCAATACTCATGCCAGAATAGTAGCGAAATAAGAGGTATCGATCGTTAAAAGCAATTGAAATTGAACTGGTTTCTTGAAGAGACTTGATCATCATTTTGCTGCTCGCCTTACAAACAGTAAATGCAGTTGTAAATTGGAATAATTCTTCACGTTGGATTAAATACCAGCAATTTCAATGCACACAAATTCATATTTTCATAGTGATATTTTTGTAAATTCATGTTAATCGTACGTCGAAGGAGATCTTAAATTACATCTAAATTGATATATTCAATTAATGTCATTAATATAGTTAAAAATAGAGTACAAATTAAGCATATTTGTATAGTTTACCCCACCCTGTACAATAATACATATTGTACATTGTTTCGCATCCGTTTAAACTTCAATGATAGCTTCACATTCTCTAATCGCAACAAGTAACCAACTTCATCCATCTATAACGAGTAGTGGGCGGACAAGGAGAGAAAGTGTACCCTCTATCGGCTAAAAATTACCGCACGTTTACAACGGCCAAGTGTACCAAAGACGCCAAAGATGCTATGGATAGTATAATTAAACGATCCATTCGGCCATCTCAGCCAACTGTACGCGGGTACGTCAAACGAGCTTGGTTGGGTTTCGGTTTTCAGCTTCATCTTAACAAGTGGGTGGAATCGTGCCGGTGTTGGTAGTGATTGTGCTCGTAAGAGAACTGTACTTTACGCACGGTTCAATTACAATCCTAAGAAGCGGTACTCGATTGGAGAGAAGATTTGGTAAGATAAAGTCCGGTAAAATGGGAAACTGAACTGCACTCATTACAACCGATGATGGGGTGAAATTTATGTGCATTTTCGAACGCACGATGATAGACCAGCCAGGGAGCCTGCTTCCCTGTGCGAGTGTATGACCTTGTGCATGATCAGCATCAATAGCCATCGATGATGATATACTCCCTAGCTGCTAGGGTAAGTGGAGCTCGAACGCTTGACCACTTCAAACGAGTTTCAAACCGACGGTTATTCTCCCAGCACGTGCTGTAGAAACATAATCATATTATGATCGATCCGTACCGAGCGATCGCTTATTTGTAAAGCTTTCGCCATAAGGTTGCATAAGGTTGTGTTTCGCTGCGGTGTGCATCGATCGCGTGGCAAAAATCACAGCTTGAAGTAAATTGCATTTGACACGTCGCGGGTAGCAGCATCGGTGGCGTTCCGTAATTGCCGGAAGGGTTCAACGGGAGGCCACCGAAGCGGTGGTCCAGCTGTCTCTCCCTACACTCTTCATTAATTCGTCTTTCTAGCTCATTCCATGGCCCAACAAGCCAGCACCATTAGGATGAGTTTGTTCCCCACTGCCGCTTAGGCGGTTAATTTTTGCGCATCACTTATGCAACGCGGCTCTAAACCATCACCGACCACACTAGGCCCCTGAGTCGAATTTCAATTTTCATTGCCGCCCAGAAAGGCTGCATATCGCGATCGATGCTACTTGGAAATGAAACGATCACCAACCAAACAGAAACACCACTTTACGGCGTCGGGATGCTTAGCCACGTGAAAAAAAATCAAACGGGGCACCTCGACGGGAAAATCCGAAAGGTAGATAAGGTATCTTGGCTGCATAATACTTGATCACTTATGATTGATTGGTTGATTGATTGATTAATCGATGATGCGCGCTGCGAGAGTGGAATTTAAGATGGGAAACATAAACAAAAAAAAATCGCCTCCCCCTCGGAACGAGAGGGACAACACTTTCTAAGCCTTCGTGCGCTGAGAAGCATCGCAAAAAAAAGCCGCTCGGACGCTTGTCCTGTAAGTGTGTTTGTCGGATGTTTTGCCGGTACAGTTGTATGTGGCTCAAGCGCACATACGACGACGCCACCAAGTACACTGCGAGACTTACCGCGAACGATTTGGGAATCTATGGAAAATATTTAAAAAGAAAGCAAGAAAGAAAGAAAAAAAAACGAAAAGCGGATTTGAGTGATTTGAAGCATCATCGGGCTGTTTTCCAGCAGTTGGTGTTTTACTAACTATGATGATGTGCTTGTTGGTGCAATTTAGTGCTGAACGAAAAATGGGCAAATAGTTTACCAAACAACACACATCGACGCTGTTGCGGCGCCCATCCTCGTTTGTGTCCACCATTATCGAGCAAACAAACATGTGTTTGTTTTCTAAATATTTGAAAGCATATCTATTTACACCCGTGATCAATATTGCAATTGTTTACGTTTAGTTGATTGCTAGTGCTAGTGAAATTAATAGTGTGCTTGTTTAGCTGATGTGATAGTGATGATTTATTTCACTAATCGTCTTATCGAAAGAGCCTTCCCATTCCCAGTGTTATTAGTAAATTGATTTTATTACCACTTCAGACCCGTGAGAGCGAAACAGAGCCAAAAGCTTAACAGTTTACGGTTGTGTTTCCTTCAAATTTGAACGATTATAGTCTATCGATACAGTGTCGTTAATTATAAATCGACGATTTTAATCATTAACGCTCTGCTTTGGAACAAATGGTGGAAAAATTAAAATTTGATAAAACGAGCATGAATAGTGTTGTTTTAAATCTTTTATATACTATCGTTAGCTGACAGCAAATTAGATTTATTAGATGCACAAAAATTACTGCTTAATATTTTAAAAAATGCGACAACTCCCGCTGAGAATTGGTGAATTATTTGTAAGATTAAAAACAAGTGACTTCAACGATAATCAAACGACGAACCTGCCGGGAATTATTATTATTATTATTAAGAAATATTATTTTCCAGATGGGGCATTGCATTATGGTTCTATTATTGAAGTAGTTTTAAAATAATTTTCTCACAACGAATCAACTTAAAAGGAATAAATCATCATCATAACGCTGAGCACTGGCAATTTCTGATGAACCGTAAAAAGTTTTGTCTTGAACGGGCAAATTGGTTATGTTTGAACTTAAAACTTGAGAGCAAAAGCTTCTGGAATGGTTTACAGGAAGGATGATCAACTAATAAGATTTTGAATGTAAAACGGCAACATCAGCCAAGCTGTAAATGTACAGCAGGGTGGATGTATTGTATAAATCGACTCGATAAATAAATTAACATGGCTAAACCTAATGTTGCTTTTTAATTACGAAAATCTCAACCGTAGAAAGACAGTACCGGTATCCAAAATAGTGGACAAGTTGATTATGAAGAGTTCACGGGATATACTTAACTAGGTGGTCACATTAGATCATTACATTGTTGATTCTACGATGCCGATTTCAGATACATTTGCCTTCCCTGCTTCGGAAAGTAGTGCCCTAAAACCATCTGCTGACTGCTACTGAAATCGGTCAAATGCAAGTTGCTGTGGGGTTCTTAAATGCTGTGAAACAGTCCCAACCGCTAGTTGTTGCAGCACTGTGTACAGGATAGCTTGGGATTTCTTTGGGATGGCATAAGGTTCGTCTTATTCGGTGAAATGTTGTTGATCATGTTAGAATCTCGAATGACTCGGGGAAGGAATGTTGATGGAGAAGGGACTTAGCGTTATCAAATACCCAATATAACCTCTTTCGAATAAAGAACAGTTGATGCTCAACAACCTGACTCAAAACGCTGATTTTCCTTGGTATTGATTACATGATAGGCTTCATTAGCATGACAAATAGTGGCCATTTTAAAAATAACCATAACGAAATTTGTTTAACGCACCATCTCGAAGTCCTTTTGTCAGGATTGGTTTTGTACAAATATCGGCACTGACGGAATGGACACGAGCGACGAGGTTTCAATCGTTTCGCTGACATAACACGATCTTCTGCCATTGTCCGAAAACGAGCCACATTCACATTTCACTTTTTAACGCCTCGCTCGCATCCTATTAGCTCATCACGCCCGGTAACACACTAATGGGGCAACACTTTCGATCGGTAAACGATGAAAACCGTCCGAACGGTGTCTCGTTCCGGCCCACGATCGATGTTCCCGCTCTCCAATCGAAAGACCGTACGCACTAAGTGGTGATCAATGTATTCCCGCTTGTTTGTTGCAGGACAAACCACACCGCAAGTGAAGATCTCGTTCGAGTCGATCCCATAAAACGACTCCCTAACGATATCACTCAGCGCACAGAAGATCTTGCGATCGGGATCGCAAACGGGTGTGAAAATGTCGGCACAATTTATCCTACTACGGCGGTTGTGGCCATCGGCGGCTTGAAAGATCACTTGCAACTATTGTATGGTACCAAACATGGACAGCAAAAAAACCGGGATGCATGTTATGATACCACGCACCATATCCCTCAAACGTGGAACACAGGATTAACGCGAGGGCTCTCGTTTTATCATCTTCATCGGCAATGAGTTTTTACCTTTACCTGTTGCTGATGATCATAATATTACGTAAAGTACTACACCACCTGAAAGGGCTAATTGAGGTGCTTAATATGGTGTTTTTTGTGTACAGCGCGTTTACTATTTGTGTCGCAATCAAAATCGTTTTTTCCGCAGCTCGCTCGTATAAAGATCTTTAGATGGTGCTAAACGATAATGTTATAGAAAATTAATCTGACTGTCGCAAACGCCACGCTCACAAAAAGGATGGTGAAAGTATTTTAACTACTTAAGAAAAAACTCGTGATGCAATTTGGTTTTTTTCTTTCTTATTGAGTGAACCAAAAAAAACTGCCATCTGCCGCATTGGTGCTGGTGGACACAGTTGTCATGAATTTCAATCAACCGTGCGCAACGCATTCCAACGGAACAGATATTTTTAAAATGATGGAGCGCTATCTGAATTATCTTTCAGCGAATGACATATTAACCGATTATACATGAAAAACAATCATGAAATACCATCCATCCGTGCGGGGCTGAGTGTGTGTTTGTGTGTGTTTTGTTTTCAATTTCCACTCTGCAGGAGCGTTTGAGATTCGAAAACCCCCTAATTTTCCATTTTAACTCACCGAAAATCTATTATTGGGCCGGATCGATGGGAAGCCGGAAATGCTCCCCGAACCAAAAGGCCAGGGAAAGCAACCACGGCGAAATGCAGCTAATCACCATCATTGGACGGGTGGGCATTGGAATGAAAATTGCGGAAATCATAATATTACCGAGCGTGGGGGTACATGCCTCCAACCAACGAGTCGCCGCCACGCGTTTCGGAAAAAGTTAATCTCTCTAATTTGGCAGTGGATGGCAGTGTGTTTGCGAGTTCGCGTTCTTTCATGTTACAAAGTGACAGCCACCAATCTGGACCGCGGTGGCGTAACATTAGTCAAAGTGCTAAAAACGCTTCACTATCACTTCCGTACACGGATTCGCCGAGGGGAAACGGGGGGCAGACAGGGAGGGAAACAACAAACGGTTTCGTTCGTATCACACACCGCACAACGGTTGGCACTCGAGTGACTCCGCGGCAGTGACAATACGAAAAACAAACATTCGAAAGCCACCGCCACCACGCAACTGCTGACCCGTGAGTTCCCGGCGAGGATACGGCCGGTTGGAATGGTTGGAATGGGCTGTGCGAAAATTACATGGCAACCTTTTGACGAGTGGCCGAAATGAGAGATGTGACCGGCGTCATTCCTCGGATGGTGCGCTTTTATCGCTTTGTCACGTTTGTTAATATATGTCCACTACCACTTTCTACTGTGGTTTGCTAAAGCGCGTAGTGGGTACTCCTTTCTTCTTGGCTCTGTCACTGTCGCTGAACGTTAATTTATCGGTCACTGACCGGAACCGCCAAGAAACCGTGGGGAGGCTAAGGTGATGCGTCCCAACAGTCACTCGTTGCAAATCCCACGAGGACGACGCAATAGACACCTTACATACACCGCGAGTTTACTAAGAAAAGATAAATTAGGACGATTTGTTCTAGAAAAGATTTGTCACCATGAGAAAAAAAACTGTACGGCCCTCAGCAAGGGGCATTAGAAGCCGTGGACACAAAAGCGGCAGCTCCATCTATCTTACTAACCTCCGCAAACGGAAAGACCTAAACGCCGTTCGACCGATTGGGTTCCGAAAGCTCCAGCTAACGATGGTGACAGTGATATAGGAGGAAGCAGAGATGAAAAGGAAAAAAACATGCCACATTCAGCTAAACGCAAAGTAAATGTTGATTCATTGTGAAAGTATGTTTTCGGTACTGGCTGGTTGGCATCAAGAGGCAGCTGGCCAGGTCAGGACGGGAAGAAAAGCAACTCGTGAAGGAAGTCTGGTGTTTGATAGTCAATAATAATCAAAGTTTGCTCCAAAATTCCCGCATCTGCTACAGGCAATTGTTTTGTCTTTTTACTTACAAGCCCCTATAACGATCGTCGGACAAATGGAGCAATTGGAAGTTTTTGAATGTTTTCCTTTCTACGGGGTGGGAGACACAATTGTTTAATCAAATTAGTAGTGCAAACCGTCAAGAGAAATTGTTGTCGGAGATTTAATGATTTAATGAGCTCCAGATCCTAATCCAATCGGGTCCGATGCATTCCAAACAAAAGAGTCCAATTTCGTAGTCCAGATGAAGAAGTTGATTGTATCAAATATGGTTTAGATTTATTGTACTTCACCACACTGGACGGGAAATTGATTTCAGGAGCGGTGAAGGCGAAGTTATTACCATTTCATTAAACCATCCCGCGAAGATTAACCTTTCACCGCATTAGCAGCTGAAGTTCTTGAAAGAGATGTAACACACCTCTCAATGATGTCCATTAGTGTGGATCATCGTGTGGTTGTGGTTTTTACTCCTCTTAAGATCCCCCTTTTTGACCCCTACACTTCAGTTCTCTAATCTTCGCAAAAAACCGCAGTCGCATCGCACAACCTCGACAAAGAGTGTCCGTCGTACATCCGTGGGCGGTTTCAAATCCGAGACGCTAAACCATTCGCCTTTAATGGTGAACTTTCGCTCTGAACTTTGCCTCCCAACCGCCAACCCATCGGTGCGCCACCGGCCACAACCCAGCCAAACCGTAATATTTGTTTGAGCGTAATAAGGTGTTACGCGAGCTGTTTGTGTTTTGTGTTTGCACACAGGAATGGAACCTTAATGCCCGGCGTAGATGATTTATAATAAGACGCATGGAAGCAAAAAAAAAAAAAAAAAAGATGGCAGAAGCCGTCGGAGTCGACCAAGGAGAGGAAAAAGAAAGAAACACGCACCGTTCGCAAGCCGACAATGCCGGAAAGAAGTGTTGCGAAGAGGCGCAACTCCCCGATGGGCCGAGGGGTAAACGGAAAACTCCCACGACTAGCAAGGGCCGTCGCGTAACTGCCAACGGGAGGAAAACGCAACGATCCAATTATTACCGGGAGGCAACCGGTGGGAGAATTTTGTTTATCTTGTGGGGTTTTTGTTTTATTACCGCCAGCCGCTTGGTTACCGGGCTGCATTATGGCGTAAGAGGAACGAATTGACGCATCGCCGCCACGGGAGTTGGCCACTCTGTATCGCCGCATACGTGCATGCTGCATCACGCTCAAGCAGTTTCCCATGCAGCAGATTTTAGAACCGATTACAAAAAATAAAACAGGGAACCGCTCGTTATGCTACCTTTCGAGAAAAATCCTTATCGTGCCAGGTTGGATCGATGGAATAATCATTTCGCAGCAGAGCGTAGCGCTACTCCGAACTACTGCTATCAGTGATGTGGTTTTTTTTTTGCCAAGTCTTTGCCATCGTCATCGAAGAAAGTTATCACACTCGAAGGGTCCCGCGTGCCTTTCACAGTTGCCGTGCAGTGTATTATTAGCGAGTGCATTGTTGTGTGGTGGCAAGGTGCCACTTCCTGAGTGGTACACCACGCGGATCACAGATTGCTGCATGATGCTGGTGTATTATTGCGTCGCTGGGAAGATGCAAACTAATTGATCCGAATTGCCCCCAAACGCAAGGGTTAGGGATCTGATTCGAATGGAGTATAATTGAGAAGAACTAATTTGATGGATATGCATATCGTGCACGCCGCACGCAAAGCTCCCACGGAACAGAACACTGAACGTTACATCCCGAAAACCAATTCACCTAGGCCATATTACCATACACAAACAATAACACAACCACAGTTTGTTTGTTTGTTGAAACGAATTGAAGCGTTTTGCTCAACAAACACAATTGTTTCGTGTAGGGCAAAACAAAAAAAAAACACATGACAAA
Source organism: Anopheles minimus (assembly GCA_000349025.1). Lineage (NCBI taxonomy): Eukaryota > Metazoa > Arthropoda > Insecta > Diptera > Culicidae > Anopheles > Anopheles minimus. The sequence continues at coordinate 448,291 of KB663821.1, forward strand.
CACACGGTCGCGGGATTGAGTATTTGAGTAAATCGCTGACGCGTATGCAACCATATCCCGTGCAGATGTTTGTGTCCACATCTGACCAAAATGTTCATCCCGACAACGCGCCCGAAGCGCATGTGAAAGTTCGTCCACCGTTTGCGAACGGGGCCGGAATGCCAAGGTTGAGATCATTGAATAAACATGCGACCGGATGCGACATTCGTAGTCGAATGTAAAGTTGGTCACGCTCGCTCGCCAGTTGGGACTCGCCACTTCATTTCCATACACCCGCGGCAGCTCAACAATCGAGTTACTGAAGGTGATTTTTCTCTACTTAGCCTTGCGATTTGTTCTTAAGCAGTTTTAGGGATTGAAGTATTTTAGATCCCCCTTATGATAATCCTTTCTAGAAAACGGGTCATTGACCTGCACGACGCGGTGACACACATTCCCGAGAACGGTGATAATAAAATGATAAAAAAATGATACTATTGCACGCAAGAGCTCGCGAACAGCCATCGCCAAGAAACGGATCGACTCAAATGTTGCACTCTAGTGGTTTTGCGGTAAAACGGAAGGTATGCTCAATCCGCACAAGGCGCAGACAACCGACCACGTGCGTAATGGCGCCGCGACCAGTGCCACCACGCGGCCAGCTGCAGCAAAGAAATGGGGAAAGAAAGTGAAAAGCTGTAAAGCCGTGGCGCAAATATGCGTGGAATGCTTTTTTCCACCTGATTCGCCAGACGCACGTCGGTGAGATCGTTCGTCGACGGTGGTCAGCAACCTGTTCCACCGTTGATGATAACTCTTTTTCCCTCTCGTGAGAGGCTCTGGCTCGGCTAACTGTGCGCAACCGTGTTTCGGTTCGGGTCGATTGAAGCGTATCGAATTGTTGGCTGGATCGGTTTGTACGATCGTTTACCGATCATCTTCTTGCGGTGTGTAGCGATGCGTGAAACTTGTACCACATTTGCTGTGCATAAACGGACCTGAAAGGGCTAACCTTTCAGTGCTGGAACAATGCATAACTTGCTTTTTTTAATTTATTTCTTCTTGAACTGCGATTGACAAGCGTCGTAAATCTTTGGATCGTAGGTCAATTTTGTTTAAAAAGCTAAGATGCATCGGGTGCATTTGTTTAGATGCAAGTGAGCTAAAACCATTCAAAAACTTGAGATGATTCTTTTGAGAAGGATGTTGCACAATTTTCTCATACACAAAGTGTAACATGTAGGTATATGATAAACTAATGGTTTTTATTAATTTTTGTCATTCAATTTAACACATCCTCGGGAGTATGTACAGTGCGTAATGCAACTGTATTTTTTTTTCTTTAGGTATTAATATTTTAAGATAATACGCATACACCACTATAATGTTATTTACGTAAAAAAATTTTTTTTTTACAATTTTCAATCACAGATATGCAATCTTCAAAATTTGGTTCGTATAGTTATGGTACATGCAGTATATTGCTCCCTCTCGATTACTATGCGTCACTTAAATTAAATAAAAAATATTTGCAGAAATATATCCGTGTACACTAACAACGAAATTAACTAATCAAAACGAAATGTAAAGAAATAATGAACAATTAAGCTACTACTTTAGCAAGCGTCCTTATAAAGCGTCGAATAATTTTTTAAATATATTCTAAACCATATTTTGAAGTAAACTCCAGAGGACTACCCAAAAGGTTATAAATCAGCAAGTGAAATTATAATCTAATCACACACATTTCTACCACAATTTGCACCATTTGTTAGGCAAACAATTTATCGTGAATATCATTTCATAATACCAAATTTGCATTGGAACGAGTCATTTTTCTGCTGGTCCTTGAAGTGGTGATTAAATTTCCGGCCATGTTTGTCCTACTTCGGAGGATTCGAAATAATGCGTCCACCATTTTTACAATTACGATTGCATGCATCGCTGTGCCGATGAAACTGTAACTGTTCACTTTTGGGGCCTTTGCAAACTGTGCCATTTTGATGAACAATAATTGGAATAATATGTTTACTTCGCGGCCACCAGTTGCACTGAATCGTGGCAAGCAGTTTCAGCGCATCAACACCAAAACCCTACCAAAACTCCCTGTTGGAAAAAGTTTTGTCATAACCTTTGCGACTGCACGGAGAAAAAGTTGTGCCACCGCGCACCTAATGGCATGCACATTTGGAAGTAATAATCAACAATTGTAGGTTGGTCAAGCGGTGAATATTGAACACCGGGACAAGACCGAATGGAAGCCGTACGCCCAAAAGCGTCTTTGAGCTTTTCACCATTGGCTCATACACGGTGCAAAAAAAAAAACCTACCCGCTAAACAGTAGGACAGGACGCAAATAATGAGTGTTTAAGTTGGGGCAATTTTCTTGTCCGTCGCTATGAATGTCTTCACACTGGGTCAGTAGTGCATCGGTTGCACTTCCTTTCCCACACACAGTCACAGCTGTACGTTGCAAAGACAACGGCACACGCAAAATGATGTAACCCAAAGTTATCACTGCATTCCTCCCCATGTGGTCGGAAAAGCGAACGGAAAAAGAGTTATTTTCTCCGCTTGTACATTGTTTTTCTTCTGCTGGCGATCTGGTCTCGTTGTACTAAATTGCACACTGCTCTCCATTATGTGACAATGTGGTGACGCGATTCTCACGCGACATGTTTGTTGCGAAACCCAAACGTCGCCTTCAATCAGAACAACCACTACGAAACGATTAGATTGTTAGTATAGTTTTACAAACATTTCCAAGGGCTATCATTTCTATTGCAACAGGGGTGTTTTTGGTGTGTTTACTGCTCTCTTCTACATAACAACAATTGTCTAAGTTCGAGCTGATATGCAACGTACGTGTATAAGTACCCTGGATAAGCGCTTTATTCTTCTTCGCACTTTCTAAATAAGGTAAATCGAATTCATTTCAATTATACACGATCTCATGCGTAAATAGCGATCGTGCAGATCTGCACAGTGGCTTGCAGACCTCCCAGCATCACTGCCCTTTAATTAATTGCAGTAACGCACGCTGAGACCTATCACTATTCCACGTGAGAGTAACGAGAGCTTGGCGCAGTACTGGATAAACAAATATGGTATTGCATAGCTTTACCATAAACTTGCACTTCCATCGATGGACAGCGGGCGCACGGGTCCGGAACGTTCATCGGAAAGATCGATTGCCATCGTGCATGGTACCGGTACGTTATGATTTCTATCCTGCACCCTTGCAAACCAAAAAGTGTTGATAAGCCGCCAAAGCACAGAATTATCATTTCTTCAAATCAGGACGAAACGATCGAGAACATGTAAATAGCATGACTCATATATCAACCAATAGATAGCAATAGCGCGGGAAAGTATCTCAATATTCATGAACAAATTATCTTACAAATTGCTTTCCTTTTTCAGGTGATGCTTTCCACGCGCGGTATAATGTGCCGATCCGCGAAGAAAGTGGATTTGCAAATTTTAGCCAGAAAACTCTGGAATTCTTTGTGTTTCGGTACAAAAACGATCAATATTTTAATCTAAGTCCGTACACACCGGCTCGTAGGCTCTGGGGCATCTTCGGGTGACCTTGTTTCTTTTTATTTAGGGGTTACTTTGGTGTCTTTCCCGGTTGGAAATAGGTTTCGGAGACAGGATTTTAGAGGGTGAAACATTTTCTCCTGTAGTCGGCGGTGGTGGTGGTTGCCCGACCCGACGAATGAAAGTCACACACGTTCGGCTGTTACTAACCCAAATACCGATCGCATCGGAGATACGGTCAACCGGACGGAAGTCGAAAGTGATAATGAGTTTGTTGCCTATCGTACGTGTGTTTGTTGAATGAGTATTTTAAACAGTTCACAGAAGAAGTGTTGGTGTGTGAGTGTGTTTTTGTTTAATGGCGGTACAATAATATGCGAAACGTTTGTTGTCAAAGCAATAAATTAAATCGCACATTTCATTCGTTAATAATTAGGGTAATTAATGCAAAATTAATGTATCATTCGCATTTCACCCATTTGCCGGAAGCGTCCAAACATTTGCAATATATTTTAAATGGCTTTTAAGGTAGAGCAGTTCTGATTGCTACCATTAATCAGGCTTGCCGGTTTCCATCACAGCCCTATGATGCGAGAGAGTGAAAACTATTGTGGCGAATCTTCCGAGTCGGATTAAACCCTTTGGGGATTAATAGCAAATGTCACACAAATATACACACACCACGCTTGAGAAGAAACCGGAAACGAATCTTCACACTGGCTTTGATCCGATTCCACTCCCTCGGTGAAGTGTGCCCGTTACAAATAGTCTCTGAAACGCGACACTAACAAATGATCAACTCTCCTCCTCCCCACCCTTCCTTTTCTACCCCCATCCCCACTCTCCCACTGCATCGTTGCTGGATCGTGGAAAAATGGAAATGGCTTTCAACGGTCGGCAGTTCGGCGTTCCATCATCACACCTCCTCATTCAGGTGGCCAGCGTAATGACAAAATTAGCGTCAACCTTGCACCGTACCAGTGTCAATTATGGCCACCGGAGACCGGATGTAGTCCCGGCTCGATCACCCGATCCGACCATGCTCATGAAAGGAAGCGGCGATCGGTTCGGCTATCTCGGACGGAGAAATTCAATGAAAAATCGCTTCTAATTCGTTACCGCTCTCGTGTGTTCCGTGAGCATCGCTGACGGTTGGAACGATCAGTAAAGAATTATGTAAAGCCATCTCGAAGCGTACGTTGGGTGCGTTAGGAGAGAAGTGAGAAAAAAAATACTCAACGCAAAATTAAAATTAATTAATCTTTGGCAGTGCGCCATCATCATCAGTTGGTGCGTGTTGGACGATTTTAATAGTGAACGTGCCCCGTCCGGTTACTACCACCGTTCACACATCGGAAGTTTGTCTTACGGAACAACACAGATATTGACGAAAAGAGAAAAAAAACATTTGGTAAAAAGTGAAACCTTCCGAGAAGATTCCACCGCAAAAGAATGGCTACACGTCAAACGTGGTGGAGCGAACAAAAAAAAAAAACACAGACACACAACACTAGCTCATCACAATAATTAAATCCATTAGCACCGAGGTACGGGCTAGACGATTAAAGCAAATTGTGCATATTACACTTGTCTAATTCTTCCACCATGACCTTCGGAGGTGCTGTTCGATTGTTTTTCAAAACCTTCAAAAAGCGTGCACTTGGTCTTGACAATCGTCCGTGCAAAGCAGCATCGATCAGTGACAAGCGAAGAAACCTCTTCATCGCTTTCCATTTCGTGTATTTTTTGTGTGTCTGCTCACACTCAGGCACGCAGTTTGATCTAGCAGAGAAGCGATTATGTTGCTGCGTTGATGCTTCGGCGCAAAAGTGTTAGAGGTTCACTTTCGCTGGTGAATTTTAAGCGTAGTTCTGCTATGTGTCTTTTCCGACTAAGATAATATTACCACCCAGCCCCATATAGCTGCCATCCGTTGATGTGTTTATGCCGTAAATCGGGATTTCTTTTGATCAACGCCCCTATACCGGCTGCGGTAGATCCTATAAAACTGAATACACGGCAGCAGCTCGCGAGACCTTTTGGGCGTGGGGTACGCTGGATCGTAAACGGCAGACGCTTCCATTTCCCGGCAGAAGACAAACAAAAAAAAAGGGCGGTTTATGACATTCGGTTGGGTGAATGGCCCCGAAGAGCCCGGGGAGAGGTGGAGTTAAATTTAAAGCCTAGTTTTAATCTTTCCCCTGCTAATTGAGCATTGGAATGTGTACGTAATTAATTGACGAACGGAAATGAAGAGAATGTATGTAAGGGTAGGCCCACCCTGCTACTGTGCGTCATATTGTACACTGTATTAATTAAATTTACTGTACTGTAAGACGAGTTATAATGACGGTCTCTAATTGCAACATATTGTTTTATATTGCTAACTTATTATTTAATAGTACACAGTGTTGCTAATATAAGCTTTGTTTGTAACAAACGCACAACTCCTGCTTAATGAGCCTGTCTGTTGCAAGTGTAACATGTTTTTTTTTCTAGTAACGTGCAAATTCGATTCGAGAGTCTCATCTTCTTGTAAACAAAAAAAAACAAATCCCTCATCATTAGCAAGCACACCATTCCCCGCATACACACCCACACAAAATGCATTGGTGAAAACTGTAAAAACAGAGACTTGCACTTGCAACGGTCTGAAAAGCATTCGAGTTAAGCCCCTCCTCTCCCCCTCCCCTACCAGTTGAACCCATCACTGCCCACATCATACATCTGCTCGTCTGCTCATCTGCTGCTGCTTCATTTAGCGCATAATCACCTTCTTTTCGCCTTGTTCCAACACCGAACGGTACCCGCAACAATGCGTGCAGTGAATCGACCGAATGCAGCGAACGAATGCAACAGAAAAAAGTGCTGCACCGTAATTCATTGTTGAAGGTTTTGCAAAAACGTCCTTCCTAACCAAACGGAGGTTAGTTGGTACGGTGACGCGATCTTATCTTTCTGCACACTCTTTTTTTACATGGCGATCATTGGAATTAAAAAACAGTATATTAAATATCACAATCCGGGACACTCGATTACAAATATGACAAGCATCTGTAATTCCATTTTAATCCAATCTCTTCTGTAACGATCAGGCTTTCCTTTTGCCATGCCTTTCGGATCATTTATCGCTACGGGAGATATTATCTTAAATTGATTCTCTCGTTCGATCATTATCAGATTACTCGATCGGGCATGACGAAAAGGCGAAAACGGTGATCGGTGCACGCTACAATGTCTTACCTTGCCCGGCATCCGTGTATAGGCTGAGTAGGAGGAGGTGTAAACTTTTAATTACGATCTTATCTCACCTCTCACCTGTGAGCACGCTAAGCAGGATCGAGTGATTTAAATGTCCATGCTAAAGCAATTTAATGGGGAGGGTTTCATACATACCACAAGGATATGCTTGAAACATAGAGAAAATATGCGCGCAAATAGAACATGTTCATCATGAACTTTCGCCTTACCTCCAAATGTTTCATTTAAATGGCTCGTTATGAATTACGCGCGATCATTGCCACATGGTTGTATATCTAACCTTTTACTTTAACCCGTAACGCCTGTACTTAGGAATGAGATTTCTCTTTCTTCGTTCTGTACCAAAATTCAAGGACGAGGCAAACACATTATTATGTTGTGTTTTTATTACTCTCAAAATATATAATTGCACCAAACCGTTACATAAACGCGCCAAATTGTGAACACTGTTGGGAAATTGTTTCTCTTGCCAGTTATTGCCAACAATTGATTCGTCCGTTTTACCGATCCAACCCATGGGCGTAGGTTGCCTGCAATTCTGCCTCGTTTTGGGTCAGTTTTCCACCCTGCTCATGCCAGCGTCGTTCTATTTCTGTACACCATCAACGAGGGTAGAGACGGTTACCTTCGTGCGCTATTCGGTGGCGGCAATTACGACTTCATTTACAAGCAATTCGTATCCAAAATTGGACACATGGCAAATTCTGCATCCACCTTGGGGCACACCCGCATCGGATTCGCTTAATTCTGCCATCAATGTCGATAGTGATCGGGCACGAATCTCGCTGCGATGTCCCTACTTCACAGCCAATCGCACTTGGGAGGCTCTGTGAAGCCGCATGGCCGCCGGGGATAACAAGCAACGAGATCGTTCCGATGGTTCTCCACCGTGAAAGGGTAGGATGGGGCAGTGACTGAAGAAAGCCTCCGCCAAGGATGCACTTTCCGAAACGGCACCTCGCGGAGCGCATCTCACGTGTCGTCGTTATCGAAGATGAGTGCGCTTTCGTGTGGCAATTTACCATTTCCCTGCGCGAAGGCCCTTCAAAATACCTTTTCGCTGCAAGCGACCGGGTACCATCACGAACGGGGATCTGCCATTGTGTGTACATATGGCGATGGGTTTAATTTATTCCAACTCCGAACTTCCCGGCCTTCGCCTCGCTTCATTCCTCATTCAAATCAATCGATCCGTTTGCGCTATCACGCGGGCCGGATTTTGCGCATCCGATCCGGAAACTGCCCGGGTGGGGGTAGAACAGCAGCCCAAGAAAGTCGCTTCTTTACGAGCTTCGACTGAATCGTGCACCGGTGATCGGTGCTTCTGTTTCGAAGATGCGAAATATGGCTGTGACGCTGGAAGGCTTCGGGTAAGCGGATTTAGAGAAATTTCTATTGCAAATGCAGACGAATGCCCAGCGAGCCGCGATAGACAGACCGTAGTCGGCGGTAGAAATTCATGCAACATGAAGAAAGTAACAAATGCAACAACAACAAGGAGAAAAAACATCAACTAAGGAATTTACAAAATGGCAAACGAAACGAACGGATCGTGGTGCGATGTTGGATGGTTGATTTGGCTTGGTTTTGGGTTTCACCTACAGGCTGGGAACGTTTTGCTTGGCGTGTGCTTTCGCTCACCACAAATGCATGCGAACATCGCGTTTTGGTGTGTGTGTATGCATTTTTTTATTATTGATGCTATACGTTCTCCACATTCGCCTAATTGAACAACGGCCACAACCGATCGGTAGGCACTTTTGATCGCTACCAAATCCCGTAACCGTAAGCCGGCGAAGAAAATCATTTTCCGCTGCCACCGCCACCCGGTAGGATTATTGATACCGGAGGGAAATACGCCGCTAGCCGAAGGAACTCATTCCGAAACAATGCAACCAGCCAGTGCAATGCGCGTTGCGATTCGGAAAGCGTGATCGCCGGGATGGCACTGCAGGGCGCACTGGGATGGGTGAGAGTCATTTGCTAAATTTCACCAACTAAAACTGCCAATGTAAACCTGTATTTTCACGGTAAATCGTTGGCTGTAACTTGGCCGGAGAATGTGATGGATGCGCTAGCCGCTAGCTGTTGACTAAAATTAATTAGACAGCGCACAGTCGCGAAAATGACATTAGCCGTGAGGCAATATTGACATTCTAGCAAAGTGTACAGCAAAAAAATGTGGTAAATTACGATGGAAAGAAAGTGAATGCAGCTGTGTTGATGAATTTCAGACTTTTTAAAACGAAAAAACAGTCTTGCCTCAAAGTAGGATGAAAAGCCACTCGTGGCACGTGTTTAGACATTTTTTGTAACATAAATCTACAAATACGAAACATAAATCTTTTCCACTAGTCTAGGCTTGTGTTCGGCAAACTTATTGGTGTAAGTAGTTAAATATTTTTAAAAAACATTGTTAGAAAGAGCCAAATTATGAAATTTGATACAAAGTATGTATTGAAAACTCTGTTCCTATTGGTTGATGATTAATAAAATTAAAGCGTGTGATGAAATACGAACCAACGAAAAAAAAAGTTCATTAAACAATGTGATGTCTCTAATGACACTGACGGTTTAACTTTATCAAACAATTGCCCCTTGCGTAACAGTCAACGATTATGGTTTACTGCCGAAATCGGACAAATTTGACGCTAGCCGTGCTGCTCTAAAACGGTTTGCGGATGCTGTTGTTGATGTAAAGATGGCCACAGATTGTCCGAAAGTCACACCAAACAGCGGAAGAAAAGTAAAAGTTCCCTTTCCGTCTCGCTCATCATCTCCGTGCGACATCGAGCATCAGAGTGACGATCGTGATCAGCGTGCGATGGATGAGCAGCTTACGTAAGGCCGCCAACAATTATTTCAACGCACTTGTTGGCCGGCGCTCTCTTCGCTGGACGCTTGATGTCGGTGCGCCATTTCGGGATAGGTTTTCCCGTTGCGAGTAAGCTTAAGGGTGCGATCATGCCGGAAACCGCATCACCCTGTTGTTGCCGTGTTACGGACGTGCTCTAACCGTCTTGACGGTGGCTTTCGATGGCACTGTCAGCTTCCCAGCGGCGGTCAGACTCGCAGCTTTATGATTGATTTAATCGCAATTTAATTTTACAACGATCGTTTAATGGTTCGCGATGAGGAGTATGCTACCCCGGAGGGCAGTGATTAGTTGTGAGAAAAAACCAACAGACCGCACTGAAGTGATGTATGTGCAGAAAAGGATTGCACCCATGGGTGTTGTGATTGGTACAACCCATTATGGAACGCTTCCAGTGGTGCTTAGCCAAGTCTTTACGCACCAACATGTGCCGTCATCTGTTGAGGAAGCGACAGATAACAACCATCAGTTGAACAAATAGTTCCCTTCATATCGAACCTTTTGTTGATAAACGTTTCAACAGATCACACATATTAAAAAAATACATGAAATATTAATACTTCTATTTCAACACACTTTTCAGTGTACTGTTTCATGTCTGCTTTGAAATTAAATTCCGCCCAACAGACACTTCACCAACGATTGGGCCACTATTTTCTCTCCGCAATCCGTTTCTTCTTCCTTTTAAACGAAACGCAGCCCAGTCAGCTGTGACACACGGCGCTGTAAATTCTTCTCCCATCTCATCACGCATTGGCAATGGCACGAAACAACCATCGAGCAGATCCATTTACTTTTTAAAGTCACGCCGGCGCAATCGTATTCGTTTACGGTATCGTAAAACTGAACCACAACAAATAATTCGCTTAATAATGAAAATCAACCGTTTACATCCGTTGGTGATCATTTTTCGTACATCTTCGTCCCCTGCGCAGAAATATGATGTGATAATACGTTTGGTGGTGAAAAAGGTGCCACCAACTTCGGTGGTCACTCGGTAACGCGAGCCCATCCAGAAGGTGAAGTTAATTCAGCTAAAGTAATCCGTTTCCCTCGGATATGGTGACTGACTTGGTTGATGTGTTTATCTGGCAGTGTGCGCTGGTAAGGCGCCACCCGTTCCGGTACGTTGCCTTTCGTGTGCATGTATCTTCCATGAGCGGATCGATTAATTGATGATTGCGAACGTGTTGCTCCATCGGAATGGGATGTTTCTTTGCGCGCTTTGGCTAACCGCTTTCCGATCACTTACTCGGACCGCTGAGCATCATCGATCGCGGGAGAGCTTTCGTTTTATTAAAAATATAAAACACCATGTCCAGAACTCACAAGATCGGAATTATGCGTGCATGAAATACAGTCACGACCGACGGATTGGGCTTCGTTTCAATCTAAAGTTTCCATTCCTTCCTTCCTGTTGCCCCACGCAAGCAAAAGCTCGAAGTCGCTCATTGATGGTTTCTCGACATCGTCCGTCCAACCGACAGAGGATTGCGCAAAGTTAAAGACACGATGAGGTATTTCGGTTAAGATGGGCAGCACAATCGAAGTGTAGCGACTCATTGCGACATAATGCCGGTAAAATGATGGTACAATAGTTCGCTTGTTGTTTCAGGTTTAAATACTTCAGTCTTACAAGTATATTTTGATGTAAATCCAAATTCCAAATGCTCCCAACAGCTGCTTCAGCGCATTAATGGGGAATTATTGGTACAAGTGAAATTAAAGAAACAAAAAAAATCCAAATGTATTTTCGCTTCATAGTAAGTTACGGACGGGGCTTCATATGCGTTGAGCATACCGAATCAACGGCGGTTACTAGACATGCTGATAAAAAAACATATGTCCAACCACCTCAAAACAAAACAGGTTAAGGTTTTTTTTTATGGAGAAACTTTGCTTGTCGCGTGCAAAATTTTCGCTCACCCGAAAAAGGAATGTGTACGCTGATGAAGTAGGACAAGCAGGAAGCGAAATGTAAAGAAAGGAAAACCAACAACACTTGACACTTGTCGAAAATGAAAATGATAAACCGAATGAATGTTTCATTTTCCGCCGAATGCATGCGGTTACGTTCGTGTACGGCGAGTTGGAAGAACGCTCAACGACATTGATCCTCGCCCGTTTGCCCCGTTCGGTTTGTCGAACAGGTGATGGTGTTGGGGTGTGGGACGCGATGGCAGGAATGAAGCTGCCCCGTAACATACCAATGAATATTTCACTTTCTTCCAAACACCTTTCTCGAGGGAATAGAGAGGATCTTCTTGATGACATTCCTGCCAGCTCTGTGCGGCTTTCCGAGGCACATCTTCACGACGAGAGTCTCACCACGGTGCCATTTGTGATCATATGCGCGATAGGACCGCTACTTCGCGAGGCGTTCCGTTGCGCTTCGTGCTTTCTTCGTTCGCCTTGCCATCCGTTGGATGCGCGTCTTGCTGAAGGTGAAGTACACCAGCGGTAAACTACGCTGCCAACCACCTCCAGAGACGGGCCGTGCGCGTCCTCAGTAGGTCACGACGGCGACGACAAAGACGACGTTAGTTATCGTCACTTGCGTCGTGGAAAGAACTTCCTACTGCTGTTCCGAGGTAGCTAACGCATATTCGCATGCTCGTGCGGCAGCTTCCACACGTGTGTACAACTAGACGCACGTCGAATGATCGTTGATCAACAGCATCACCATCATCATCATCATCACACCGTTCCGTGTTCATTGTACCTACCCCATTGCGGGGTGTTGGAGTCGATGCGAATCAAGATGATGCTTCGTTCGTTCGCTGATTCCCCACGAGTTCATTGATCGCACTATCGTCTTCACTTTCGGTGGCTGGCATGGTGTTATGAAGCAAACGTTGCTTGTTCGCTAAACAGCTATTGTGAACACAAAAGCAACCGCCCAGGCTAGTGTCGCTGTGAATGGAGGATTTTTTTCCGTTTTCCCGGTTCAAAAGTGTCGATGGTGACATTTCTTTATTATATTATTCTTTTGCTAATTAAACCCTTCTTTAAAACACCATCAAAAGTAACATTCCACTAAAGCGAATTAAAAATACTTGATATTAGACACGTACCTCTCAAAAGCCAGTCTGACATCCGCGTATTGGTTGGTCCGTGGTTTGGTACCAATTCTCAGTCAATTTAAACCCCACCAATCTCACCAGAGTTCGATTGCGCATTAGCAGGTGATTACAATTTTAAATTTTCCTACACTTGCAACCATACCGAGAGGGAAAACATTGGCTTCAGCTAGCTGTTTGGTTGTCTAGCGCAAGTTTTAAATGTCGTAAGATCCCCCTGGATTAAATAAACAGAGCCCCGTCCAAACAGTGCACGCCGAACGTGATCCTCGGCGCACCGATCGCGGAAGATCGCAATCTTCCCGCCCGGTTGCCAAACCACCTTCTCACCTCTCCGTCCGGCTCAGTGGATGGCGTCAGCGGATTCGCAAAGTGAAAGAGAAAATTCGAAACGACCACGAAAGACCTTAAAGGTCAAAGGAAGCAAAAACGGACCCGGGCTTTGGGCCGCAGTCAATGTCGCGTAAGTTCGTCCGGATCGTGTAACTTCCTTTGGGGTCGGTTGGGTCCACTTTTTGGGCTCGATTTTGATTGTCTTTCGCTTCTTCTTCCTCTGCTCGAGTGTCGTTGTATGCTGCTAAAAAAAACCGCATCGAGAGAGCGAACGGGCGTCCACTTGCGCTGGAATCCGGTCGTGGCCTTTCGTGGGGCGAGATTTGGTGAAGCAAAACAAAAAAAAGCAGTGCTTTCGACACCAACAAACTGATTTCTTTCTCTCCCGGGCGTTGTTTTTTTTTTGGGGGGGAGAGGGCCCACTTTTTGGGACAACACTGGCTTCACAAGGGCCGTAGCCTTTTCCGTCCGGTTTTTGGCACATCGACGCGTTCGACCCCGTGCCTTCGTCTGTCGGCACGGGATGTCCAGGGAAGAAAGATGGCTGCGTTGTCACAGACCGGTTTCGTTCGGGCTCTGTTAAGCTTTCCTATCTATCAGCCCCTGCCCGTATGCTCTCTTGCAGGCGCACACTTTTCCCTACGTCACTCTCCCTGTTTCTCACACTTTATCAATAATGTCTGCTGTTGCTGGTGTTATTGTGCTCGGTGCGGATCAAGTGTGGCAGAATCGGAGAAAGTGAGAGCTGACTTTGAGTCGTCAGTTTTTGTTGCTACTGCTGCGATATGTACAGCGCCTAGTAGTACTCACCGGTCGGAATGGCGGAGGCTGCTGTCCGAATCCTTGCGACAGCACACCTGTTATCAGCCCGAGGCTGAACAGCAAAGCCGGAAGCTGCATATTTTCAACTCTGTTATTCTTCCACTTTCCCACCTGGCACACCACGATTGTCAGCCTAACGGTAAGGCTTGGCACTGAACAATCTTTCGCACTGCTCACTGCGTTTGTACGATTATCCCGATGGCACAGATGCCTCTTCTGCGGACAGTTGAGCTACAACCCTCAACCACTGCTTGTAGCTTGCTCCTTACACGATTGTTAACACCAACAGCACAATTGAATCGTAAATGTACACACCCACCCACACTACACTCTTCAAAGCCACTGCAGGGTAATCCTGCGAAAAGGTCGCTTAAGTTGACCACAGAGCAGTGCGCACAGCGTTAGAAAGAATCCATTCAAGATATTCGAGTTGCACCGAGTTGCGAGACTCCGTCCCAGCGTCCTGTTCCGTGGACGATCAACGTTGAAATGCAAGCAATGTGAGCACCAGCGCCGATCGGTAGGCTCCACCGGTACGACCAATTTCCTTGCACTCTGAATGCCGCTAGTACACGAAGCACACGTTCCCACCAGATCCGACAGAGTCGATTCGCACGGGTTTCGCTAGGCTCGGCTCGGATGGTGGGGCTCGTCTGCACAAGTCGTCTTTCAGCGCGTTCGGCTTCTCGCTCCACCGCAAAGTGCACTTTCTCGGCCCATCCATCTAACCATCCATCCATCCGTTTCGGCCCACCCGAACCGGGATGGGATCTTTCTCTTTCCCTTTCATCCATTTCTTCCGAAACGCTGAAGATCGCGGCGACCCACCTCATCTGCGTAAGAAAGTTCGCAGCGGGGAGGTTCGCTGTCGTTTTCGTTTTCATTCACAACAAATCCCACTTCGTTGCGATGGGACGGATCCTCGTTTTGGTGTGTACACAGTGCCGATCGAGAGCACACAAGCACATACGTCTCATGCGCGAGCTCGGGCTGTTCCGAATGTGTAAAACGCAACGTAAAAAATACAGATTGGAGCACGTGCAGCAGTTCTAACATTTGACATTAGTACGATCTATCATAATAGTCATACATAATTATAGAATTCTTTGCTATCTCCATGATTTCATATCGTGGAACTCATAAATTAAGCAATGGAAAAGCATATTTAACTAAATATTTCGTACCCATTTTCTTAGCTTTATTGAAAAGAATACAATCGCCTTCAGCATCGTAAGATACATTAAATGTAGTGGCAGTCCGGTGGCAGAGGAAATAGCGGCTCCGGTCTTAAACGGTAGGACCGGGGTTCGAATCCCATCCGGACCGATCCCCTGTTGTGAGGACTGACTCTACAACTACATGGTATCAATAAGTCTGGTAAGCCAGAAATGGCAGGCATGACCGAATCGTCATCGTCGAATCGAAGATCGTTACACTAAACAAGAACAAAATATTAATTGACCATCCAGACCGTTTCCCCATAGCAAAGAGTGACTATCCGGCAGTGTAGTAAAATAGGTCCAATACGCCCATGTCCGTACATTAACAAAAAAAAGTGTTTTTGTATCTTTTTATAACACACAAGCAATTGAACAATTATTTAAGTGAAAGTAAATAATTAGCAAACAAATATATTAGACACTATTAGAACGATCACTTGTGTGATAAAGGAATCAAGATTTAAATGTTAGTTCAAAATTATTCAAAGCATACCAGCTTACACCAACTGCTGCGCCTATTTGTCTGCACAGATTCAATGACACCTCTTTTGGGAAACAAATCGTCCAGCAAACCAAATGCCCATGTTTACTATCCCATTTTATAAAGCTGCTTTAAAAATTAGTAGCTTGTTTTTGACCATCGTTAGCAAGCCTTCCCTCAAACCTTACCTCAACGAATATTTAACCATTCAGTATTTTGCGTTCACTTTTCCACTTTTTTGCACGGTCAAAGATTTTCGTTATTGTACACCTTAACTATGTTCCATTTTTCGGACGTAAACATTTTCTTTCTCCCGAGCAATGGATTTCTGCTGACGGGCAGTTCAATTTAGTTGAATAATTCAAACTCTCTTCGAAAGTGAACTCTAAATAGTATCTTACGCAATGACAAGCCTTGTGAATTGTCAGTAGACACGTACAGTGTCATCGGTTCAGTTGGAAAGGTCTCTGTGAACTGCAGCTGACTAAA
>KB663821.1:468525-548451 GCA_000349025.1 Anopheles minimus
GACAACTTAGTCGCTCATTGAAGGGAAAAAGGCCCCAGTACACGACCAGGCATGACAAAATCATGTTGCTGCACAACAACGCGCGGCCACATGTGGCGGCACCTGTCCGCAGTTACCTATCAGGCTTTGAACTTCGCAATAAACCGTCAAAACTTATTTACAGACATGATAGTAAAGAAGTAGTAATTACGAAAGTAAATTTATCGTATATTTAAAATTGTACAAGCAAATACATCCGAAAAGGTCTTTCCATTTCTTCTGGTAAACTGACCTAGGTATTTTCTTAATAAACCAACTTAGAGAATGGTCTCATAACAACTTGAGATAACTTTTCAACACAAAACATCTGATGTCAAGATAGAACTCTAAACAAAACGTCTAGGCGTATAGCGGTCTAACCCAAGCACAACGTCAAATGTGATGGAAAATTACCGAATGGAAGTCAGAATGTTGAAGTGTTAAGCCCCAAAGCTAACAGAACCCGTGGTGACCGCCAAATCCACCTACCGTTAGATCCACCGTTGTTCTGGAGGATCATCGATTACTAATTCGAACCGTCAATACAGAACTTGGGGAAAAAATGTTTGATCTATTGACCTCCTTTCTAGTCTTGATGTCATGCTATTCATCAATATCTACTCACTAAAACTACCAATAATCTTACTAGTATAGATTATTAAATTCTTTACTCACAGATAGCATACGTTTGACGTAAGCGTTTGCATCGTATAGTAACGTACGTCACTAAGTGCGGTTGCTGCCATTTGGAAAAGATTAGAGATATTTTCCGAGAACATTATTATCTTTTGTTCCATGAAACGTATCATAGCATTCAAAACTGCTTAACCAGATACGTCAGCTTATAGGATTGTATGCTATAAAACTCAATCCATGACAATAGTCAACGATTAGTCTACTCGCAGAGTGAAATCTATAAAGTAATGGTGTGAGTAAATAAACTTTAGTGGACATTGAGTAATCGGAAGCCTCTCCACAATGGGAATCGTCCCAATGCTTTGGACTGTGTTAATGATTGTTACTCTTTCAAAACTGGCTAGTATGTTTACAAATTAAAATTCTACAATATTTTTACGGAAACATTTGCAATCATCACATTGAATTGTGTATTTACAGCATGCATTGATTGTAATAAAACGACCAGCAATGTGGAAAATTCTCTCAAACAACATTTGTTTTGTAATGGGTACGATCCAAAGATACGGCCTGCTAAAAGTGAATTCGATACGATCAATATAACTGCGGTTGCACTTTTGAATAGATTTGGAGTTGTAAGTATGAATTAGAAGAATGTTAGCATATATCTTTACAAGAAGCTCTCTATTACAGAACGAGTATAGGAAAATCATTAACATGGAAATTATGTATCGGTTGGTAGGTACAAACGGTGTCATTGACTTTCAAATTGCTGAATCTTATTTATACTTCACAATGATGTATTTTTATTTACGTCTTCATTTTATGTGCCTAACATGTAACAAAGCTGTGGCAAGATCCTTCATTACAATGGAACGCATCCGACTGGTCCAACATTACTATTCTGAGTCCCAACAATGATGAAATTTGGCTCCCTCAATTCGAGCATATTAATTCGTAAGTAATCACTTGAACGAATTTAAAATAAATATAACATAACAGTAACTCTCTGTTTTATTTACATTCCTAAAGTGCTTATGTAGGTGTATCTTCCTTATCCTGCACCAATCCGCAATGCTTGTTGTTTGAATCAGGAAAATTGGCTTGTGATCCGTCTTGTATACTAAGCGCCAAATGTACGACAGATTATTCTCGTTGGCCCTTCAATACAATGAACTGTCGTGCGTGGTTCTCGACCTATGATAAGGAACTTGTAGACGAAATCAACTTCTTGCCTTTTCATACGGTTGTATCTGTGATGGTGGATTCTACCTCGGCTAATTGGTGTATGACATCGTTTGAATCCAATGCAACAATATTGAACATTCCGGGAGCTACCAGTCGAAACGCAAAGGAACTACAGATTAGTTTAAAATACAATCCCAACGTTGTATTAGTAACGTTTTATTATCCTGCCTTTGGTAATGTAACAACTATTTTCAGACACAGTCCCACATTGAAAAAGTATTTTTGTATTGTTTCTTGCAGCTCTCGTTGTACTGAACATTTTTATCTGCTGGTTGAATTCTCTCGCGAGTGTAAAGACAAAGATCGTTCTGATATCTTTGATGTGCCATTTCCGACTTATTCATGACGTATTATTTCTATCCACCGAAGTACCAGACTCAGGTATGTAGATCAAAGGAGTTCCAACGATTAGGAAAACGTAATGTATACTTCACGCGTAATATACTTTCACAGTGTTGTTTGTAATCGCATCGATGGCAATGACACTGTTGTTGTTCGTGATCACGCTGGTCCTACGAAGGCTGCACGCTCTACATGCAACTCCACCAAGAGTTATCACACTAGTAATGCAGTGGCTTAAAAACAATCGAATGATGGATTGGTTCCTTCAGACCAAATATCTCAGCCTCGGACATGTAGTAATACACGGAAAAGCGTTACAATAAGCGAACATTTATTCATAACTCCATTTTATATTTCAGCCAACTTCCAGCTATGTTGAACTAAGGGAATGGCCGACTTTTGTGAAATTTATCGATCGGTGTTTAGTTGTGATTTACGCATCCATTTACATATTGCTCTTCTGCATCTTTGTGCCCATGCAGCATAATGCTTTTAATTCGAAACATGCTTTGACTATTTGTTCGAGCTAAAGAAAAATAAAAAAAACATACTTGATCACGAGGAAAACTGCAACGTGTAATATGTGATGGGATTTGAACCTCGGTCATGCCGAGTAAGATCAGGCGCTGGTATCGACTGTGCCATACCAGCGAGGTATGGTATTGTTGAGAGGCGATCTTCTCAACGTTTCCGTACCAAAGAAGTCATGCTCTTTGAATGATTTGTTTTGGCATTTCATAAGATAGACCTTTTAATGGCGATAGCGCCATATAAACAAAAGTTAGGCCAAGTTTTCAGATTATGTAAAATTATCGACATAACATTCCATTTACTAGGAGCTGCATAATCATCCTTAGAGCTAATAGATGTTTTACGTTTTCCCAATAAAAATATTTCGTTCTTGTATTTTAAGGAAGCTTGTTTATTTTTACTGAAATTTGTAATTTTGTTTATATCTAGCTGTAAACATCATACATCTTATCTGTAAACACTTATAACATTTAAACATTTAAGAGTCGGTGTTGTCCGTTGATATGTATCGTTTTCCATAGCATTAAGTTGCTAGTTCTTCGTTGAAGTCAAGTGGTTTTTTCTAGCACTCACTAACCCAATTGAGCAAGCAATTGAAAAATGTTTAACAACTTACAACTTAGGGAACAAAATTAGTTTCATATCAATTAATGAGAGAGCTTCTGTACTAAAACCGTTAACACTACTATGTTATCACAGGTAAGAAGAGAATGTTTCTCGTTTCCGCAACTTAATAAATGCGTGTACTTTAACAAAAACGAACTGCTCACTTTTGTATATCCCTATAATAGCGACTTGGTTTTTCTAGAAAAATCCTTCTTGCTTTGTCTGCGCCAGACAAGCATCCTTGTAGTTGGTGGCATTAAGCGAGAGGAAATAATCGTCGTGAATGAACCGGATAATGTTCTCGATCGGACACAGATGTCCACGACCGCCACGAATACCTCTCGGAACATTTAGACTTTTGCCACTTTCGCAAACGTCAATTGTGTTCGTGACGTCGCGGCCATTATACACCAAACGAAAGTAGTACTGTGTATCCTTATCGCTTTTGTACACCTCAAATGCCATCCGGGACGCGTACGGTATGAACGGATTCTCCAGCTGCACGCCCAGCGAGGCTATCAAATACTCGATCGTTTTATCGTGTCCAGAATAAAGCACAAACTTTACCCGATCTCCCGAGATCATCCGCAACATGTACGCAACGATGTTTCGCATCAGCCCGTACGATCGCAACAGCCCCTGTTGGCGCATTGATTGGCTGTAGAGTTCCTTCATGCCAGCCCAGTGGATGTATGACATCAAGGCGAGCACGTGACTCTTCTCGACGCATCCTTCTATTTCCGGTTCCTGTTCGGTCGCATCCGAATCGTCCGGTTGTTCTGTGTTGATCGGTGGACCGGATCCCCCACCAATCATTGGCTCATCTAGGTCGATGTTGATAACATCGAGGCCGAGCGGATCTTGCGTTGAGCTAATGGGAGCTTTGGCCCCGTATCGATACCCATCCACTGTCTGCACATTGCTGTGAATCTTTCGGCAAGGCAATGGGGCACCATGGCAGATATGGGCCAGCAGTGCGTCGCGTATTTCGAGTGGATTTATCTGTTGTCCCGCCGCCTGTGGGTTCTGTAACAAGGCCGCTCCTATCCACTGTACTATCGCACCAATAGCCGGATGTTTTGCCAGATGACCATTCATCTCGTTCGCAAGCTGCTTCTTCAGCTTTTCCGCCTGAGGACAGGCACAATCCGAGAAGCAGTACGAAAGACTGTGGCTTTCCTGTATCTGCATTGCCAGCCACTTCTCGGGTGGTAGAACGGCGAACAGTAACGCCATGGCCGACTGAAACGTTCGACGATATCGCGTAGAATATATGACGACATCATCTACTACGTACTGAAAGCCAGATGTTGGATTCGATGCGCCATCCGTACCGTTGAAAGGAGTGGTTCTTGGTGTACTCGTCGGTACACGTGTGTACAGACCGAGAGAATTCGCGTAAGCTTGCCGGACTACATCGCCCACGTGTAGCATCTGTGCAATTCCCTTATGCGTAAGCTGCGCCAGCAAGCAAACCTTGGTCGCTGCAGGCAGCAGCGGAAACCCGTGGAATGGGCCCGTTTTCATCCAGTGTCCGCCGCTTGTACTGCCCGTGGTAGTATTCTGCAGGAAGTTGATATATCGTGCCAGGGTGGGATCGTTTTCGTATCCACAGTCCACCTCATTGATGCCTCGCACGTGTGCCATAGGGCCCCGGTCACCGTGACGTATCAGCAGCAATACGCCCTGTAGTGTCCAACCTTCCAACGAGCCACCCTCCTCACCCGTTACAATCGCATAAGGATGCGAACAGTCGCTCTGGTTGATTTCCCGGACTCTATTCCTGCCCGTCGAATCTCCTTCATGGACAAGGTAGGATTCCGTCTTGCGATATGCGAATCCCTTCCCGCTCAATAGATTATTACCGTTTTCTATTGAACCGATGTACTTGTACATGCCTGCCAGATTAATGTGTAGTTTACGATGTTAATCACACTGGATGCAATGCAGCCACACAGGAATCGCACACGGAACTCACCTGCTATCAGCAAAAATATCCAAATGCTCAGTATCAAGTAGCAGTACAGTGTACGATGTTGCAAAGAAAACCTAGCAATTTCTTTTAACAGCATTTTAACGACTGTATTATTGCGGCACTGGAGAAAATGATATGTTTTGATGTAATGTGTGCTTTTAACTTTAGGCACGGAGCTTCTGTTATGGAATTTTATTCTCTAACAAACAAACTTTTACTGACATTTCGTGCATGTTTTCTTTCCAATGAGCATATAAACTCTGTTTTTCCACAATGCGGCTGCGCAACATTTGCACCTTATTTTCCTTACTCTTGTTTCGAAGCGTTGAAATGTGTTTAAAAAGTAAAATAATCACGAAAATAATTTTTAAATTTACATGTTTACCAGTCCGGGTTGCTGTAAAACAGATGTGGTGTTTTTTCTCGTACAGTAAGAATTTTTTAAATTCTAGCACAGATAGGGGCACAGTAGAGAATATGAAGGATGGTTGAGGAGTGTAGACAAATTATATGTTATGGAGAATAACAACAACTTAACAACTAATATTGTGTCGCAATATTGACCGATCTTTACTAAAGTTAGTATGTTTTCAACATTATCAGTTACGACTTTTGAAGAAGTTTAGTTCTGTTATGTTTTTAAATACACATTCAGTTCGTTTTTATCTATAGTAAGTTAATGATTCAAAAAGAATCTGCGACACTAATGCAAATAAATATCAAATACATGTAAAAAATAATGCGAATATTTCTTAACATCAAACAATTCTGAAAGGTCTTCCTTTCGAAACTATGAAGTTGAAGCTTCTTCAAAATTATTGAAACGTATTGGAATGTTCTTAGCTTATTTTCTATGTTCCTTTTCTTTGCCTTGGGAGGGTTTACAATGAAACTTAATTCAACCTACAATCAGTGGCTTATCTACCTTTGGGGGTCAGAGGGGCCAGCAGTTCAGAATGCTAGAAGATCAACCCCCAAAGGATTCAAGGATCAACACTAAACAACATGAGAGCTTTCATCATCAAGCATGAAAGATAAAAGCAGGCAGACGAAAACGGAACTAAGAAACAGGAAACGAGAAACCAAAAATATCAGGAGAAACATTAAATTGCCAAGTTATTTATAAAAATAACCTCTTCTCCTGTGTCACCGGAATCATCAGTGTGGTCTGCCATTCCTAGGTAACTACCTTGGCTTGTACCCGTAACAAGATAGTTAGGCCTGCGTACGTTTGAAACGTCCGTATGTGGATTTTGGAGCGGACTCATCCTGTAACACCGCCATCGGTCGTGTGTCCACGACACGTGTTATCGAATATTTATGAGAAATATCTATAAAACCTAAAAGCCATTCACTAACCATCGTTGGATAGTCAGTTCTGGATAATTTAGTACCATGTTTAATAATATTATTAATCTATGTATCTTCCAGATATCTGACCACAGGCAAATGATCCGGTTTGTTGACGCGAGGTTCAGCGGTTCCGATCATGATGCTTACATCTATAATTCTAGCCCTATTTCTTCATACTTAGAAGGAAAAAGAAGAGCGGGAGAGCACCGAATGATAAAGCTTTTAGGTTTGTTTTCGGACATAAGATTTTCTAAGGTTATATATTAACTTTTTTATTATTTGATAGGAGACTCAGCATATCCTTCGAAACCATGGTTGGTGAAGCCGTATAGAAATGCTGACCCTAATAGCGCGGATGCTTTGTTCAACCAACAGAACATTCGGCATGCTTAAAGAACGCTTAAGCTGCATACATGGTGAAAGACAGCTACATTACAAACCAAACAAATGCGTTCGAATCGTAAATGTATGTTGCATGCTGCATAACTTACTTATCATGCATGGTATAACCGAAATGGACGAATAACCAAATAAATTGAATCTAAATCAAAACTCTGACTCAGAATCCTTAGTTCATTAATGTAAAATGCTCGATATTTAAAAAGAACAAATGGTCTTAGGTTTAGCTAGTAATAAATTTATTCTTTATTATTCATAAAATTAAACATTTCTTTATACATTGCTAATGTTCCCTCTGCTAACATACGTATACTTGCCGACATTTCCCTTAGATATGTGTTTGTCTCTTCACCTTGCGCTAAAATTTTTTTCTTGAATTCCGACAGTTCTGCTTGAGCTGTTTTAGCTCTTTTCCCCTGGTGTGATGGTCCTGGTTGGTCCATGGGCTCAGTTTTGTATGATGGCTCCGGTTGATCCATGGGCTCAGTGCTATGTGATGGCGCCGGCAGGTATACGGCATCAGTGTGGTGCGAAGATCCCGACTGGTCCATGTCGTTTCGATGGTCTTCATTACACTTGCCTAAACCGACACATATACTTCCTTCAATCCGGGCAGTGATGGCTCGCATATCTGTAATGGCTGCTATTCGATCTTCCAATTCATTTAGCTTGTTGATGTTCGGTTTGCCTCCTCCTGTCTTCTTCATTTCCATCCTATTGTGGCTCAGCTTCTTCTTTACCATTGATTTTTTTTCAATCCATGTCTGTAAATAAATAAAAAGATAAAAAATAAAAGTTAAATATTACTTCATCACATTATTATCATGAGTTTTGTCTTACCCTTTTCCATGCTGCTGCTTCCTTCACAGCTGGCCCCATTGCATTGAGTTCCATAGCCACATGCTTCCAAAAGGATGTGGGATTAGAACCCGCACCTTTTGCTTGTTCTGGATTTCGCTCCATTAATTCTACTAGCCTGTCTTGCTGACACTTTGTAGAACGAACTTTCCTAAGATACCATTAAGTTGAATTGGATAGAAATAACAATTACAATTTATACAAATCATAATGATTGTAACATTAACTTACCCTTTTCCTTCTTTATGGCTCTCCATAGCTTATCACGGTGTCGCTCTGTCACGTTGTTATTCTTCTGGTTTAGAATTATAACTGTTAAGAATTAATTATTTTAATAGGTATAACATGCTTTAAAAAATGCTGTTTTGTTTCTATTCAACTTTCAAACTTCTATTCCAAAATTTCATTCCAATCAACAATAAGCTCTCTAATTGTCATGCTCATTTGGCTCGGCACTCTGTGTAAGCTGAGTCGAGGCAAGTGCAAAACATATTGGTCGATAAACCTGATTTCTTTCGGCCGCGATACCAATTGTCGACAATTTTAACCACTGCTCGACTTTTTCCATGAGAGTTGTATGGCGGCCATGACAGTTGCCACCACCGTGTTATCGATCGGTAAATTTGTTGCGCGGCGATACCAATCCACCATTACTGTCATTATATCAACCGATCAATTTCTTGATCGATATAAAGTTGGGCGGCGATGAGTACCATTGTGTTAAAGATATTTGACTTACGCGGAAATTCGAGATACGCGGATTTGTCCGGTCCCTATTATTCGCGTATGTCGGAAACCGACTGTATATAGATTCTGAAGATTCTTCAATGAATTTACGGGCATGATGGTATAAGGCACTGCTATCCGTTTAATGCTTCAGCTTACATTACGCTATTGCATTTATAATGATAACAAAACAGTGCTATGACTCACCTAAGTTTATTTCTTCGCTTTGTAGGGCACTGCACTGCAATTATACGAAAAAAAACCCATTTTATCAACCGGATCCATTATTCACCGGAGCTCGTGTTGTTCTCCATCGCAGCTGTTTTGTTTGATTTTGGACGGCTGTTGCAGTTTTGACAGCAAAACGATCAGTTTTCGTGTTGTTATTTGTTTCGTTGTCTTCTTGTGCAAATGTGCTCGAATTGTTCTGACTCACAACAGCTGCTCGATTTCCTTCACTTGACAGTTACAGGTTTTATTGACATAAACACATTCGGCAAGTACGCCTGGCCGTCTCTTTTGCACCCAAAAAAAAACACACACAAAGTCGGCGAGCACGCAAATTCACGTTTTCCATACGTTTTGCTCAATTCACGCGTTAGTTTTAATGTTTTTCTCAGCAAACACGGCTCAAACGAGTGTCACGGCAAGGTTTTGATTGTTCATAGGTACTGTGTTTTGGTGTAATATTCGCATAGAGCTGCAATAGCGATGTGAATTCCTGCAAGCACGATTTCACGATTCACGAAATTCAACGCACCTGTTCTCATCAGTTATTCTACAAAGCGGTCAACAAGGTAAGCCCATAAGCGAGCTGTTTATTATCCAGTTGATTATATTTACTGTCCCAAAACGGAAGCAAGGAATTAAAGAATAGGAGTTTGAGAGATTCGGAATGTCGCCCCGCAAGCAAGGTCAAGGACATGCAAATTTTGTTTCAGTTTTGGTGTGTGAGTGTATTTGCAAACATTTAGGATTTTTGTCCTTTTTTTGCCCATTTCTATAAAATGACGGAAATGCTAAGTAGCACGGATGCTGTGCGGCTTCTCCCCGAAATCGTGTAATGGCGCAACTTACATAACGAAAGATGTTACAACGGTGCTGATTTACATGAGGCGAAGTGAATTACTTACCCACTTGCGCACTATTCGTATCCACATTATTATGTCATAACGCTATTATTAGTCGAATTGGCTCATAAAAAAACCATCTGTTGACATATGAGATGGCATTGGGAGAGGTGTAGGAAAAAATTGCTTGGCTTAGCCTTTTCGCATGATTCGTTTCTGGTGGTGACGTTCCAATTCAGTGCCTTCGATAGGGCTTAAATATCATACGAGTTCTGGCGGCATTAGAATGGCAAGGGAAACCCAAATCATATATTAGTGTAAAGTGTGAAACGTACTCGTCGAGGCCTGCTTGAGTTGAGTGGTTTGACGTCAAATGGATCTATTTTTACTAAAATTCGCTTCCTTCTGTACCACTTTGCTTCGCAGGATCTGATTGGTGATCTTCACGAGAATCGGTTTAATAGCTCGAAATGAAAGCATCTGGTCCAGCGCTCCCGCTCATCCTGGGATTATCCTTGCTCGGAGCTAGTGGTGCTTATCTGTACATGTTGTTTAAAAAGAGGCGTTCGAACTCAACGGGAGACTTGGTAGATTTCTTTACCGGAAAACCTCCCAAACAGGATCCAGTCGCAACGGAATTGATCATATCAAACAGTCTCATTCCTTTAGTAATTGGCCGCAAGGGCTACACGTTGAAGCACATCCAGCAAAGCACAGGGGCAGTGATTAGCTTCAGTGATCACGATGGTTCCAGCCAGCTATGTTCCATTCAGGGCCCTACGGCTGCAGTCGTCGAAAAAGCTAAAGAAATGATACTGAAAGAAACGGCACGACCTCTTACGATTACGGAGGAAGTAATCGTACCGCAGGCAGCGTGTGGCAAAATTATTGGCCGCTGTGGAGACGAGCTGCAAGAGATTTGCCGCAAATCCATGGCCAAAGTATGGCTTGAAGGACGCGCAAGAAGCGAATCCGAGCGACGCGTGATGATAACAGGCACGGAGTCGCAGATAAAACTGGCAAAGGAACTGATCGCTCAAAAGGTACAGGAAGATAGTGAAAGCAGAAAGTTGCTCCTCGATGCTTCACTTCAAACACGAGAGCCCCGCATACGGACACCACCTTCAAGTTCTGCCCCAACGCCAACACCGAATGATGGCGGTAAGAAAACGGTCGCCACTTCTTCTTCGAAACCACTTGTCGGGAAGCAAAGTTCCGCCAACTTTGGCACCGGCCAGATGGAAATATTCGTATCGACCATTGTTTCGCCAAGCAAGTTTTATGTGCAGCTGGTCGGTCCGCAGTCGTTAGAATTGGACCTGCTCGTCCAAAATATGAGCGTGTACTACAACCAGAACCAGAACCGTGAGCTTCACCAGCTGCGAAAACCTTACCTAGGGCAGATAGTAGCAGCCGAGTTCAATGCCGACAATAAATGGTACCGGGCGGAAATAAGTGCAATATTGCCGAACGAATACAAACCCGGTGAGGTGGTGCTGGATCTATTCTTTCTCGATTATGGGGACAACCAGTATACGAACCCGACCGAAGTGTATGAATTGAAGCCAGAGTTTCTGGCGCCTCGATTCCAAGCGATCGAATGTTTCCTGGCAAAGGTGGAACCGGCACAACAGTCCAGCCCAATGCCCTCATCATCCGCGGGTGGAGAAGACGAATGGGATCCGATGGTTGTAAGCAGATTCGAAGAGCTAACGCACGGTAAGTGTGGAACCAATATGTAGTTGAACAACTCAATATGTAGTTTTGGAATAATACACCATGTTTCATTCAATTTCAGTGGCCCAATGGAAAAAGATTATTTCTAAAATTGTCACATACCGAAACAGCAAAAGTCCGCTGCATGGACGCGAATCATCACCCATTCCGGGCGTGGAACTGTACGACACGGCCCCAAACGGTACGGATCTCATCAACATAGGACAGGAGCTGATTGCCGAAGGGTTGGCACGCCCTGCAACTTACGATAGAACGGATGAGCTATCGCGAAGTCAACTGTTTCGTCTAGGGTTAGCGAATGGTTCAAGTGGTGCTGCCAGTTCATCTCAATCATCCAGTATTGACAAGGTGGACGATACGAGCGCCTCCAGCAGTACCTCCGTCTCGACGGTAGTATCTTCCGGGAAACATGTAAGCGAACCCGTGCAAATTGAACAAAAGCAACAGGTGCAGTATAGAAGTTTGGCCAATGGAACGCATTAAACAATCGTTGCTCGGTCTGAAGGCTAAGATCAAAGTGTAGGAACGCATTGAACAGCAGCAGTCCAGCAGTTTATCGAACGATGAAGGTTATCGTATTAAGCACCAATTAACCCAATGACTGTACCATAGGCTTACATATTGCACATCACGAGCGTAGTTGAAAGCGGTTTGAAAACGTTCCGCCGCTCGACAAAAAAACGGATGCAATTATGCTCTTGCCCTTTTTTTAGTTCCTCTGTCTTGTTCTAGCGTTCGCTGTTGTACTTAGGTCGAATTTGCGTGCTCGTAATTTATATAAACAATCACATTAAGCTTTACGACATTTGTAAAATTACCGGTTTTAACATTATATAGATATTTTATTTGAAACGTTGAGTGAAACATCGAGAGGCTGTGTATGCCGTCGATCCATAGCGACACGCTACGTTATAGATTCAGAGCATGGCTATACAATCAGGCGTTATCAATAATTAAAGAACAAGAGCTACAATCTAGAGAAAACAATTGTGATGTCGTTTCTAGAAGAAACTACGTGTAAAGTATGAATAGAACAGTGACACTAAACTCTATCGAGTGAAGCAATAGGAAGAATAGCTACGAGAGTGCTTAATTTCATATCCAGCAGTAGAACGATGTAAGATTGATAAAGTTTTTCACATTTTATCTCATAAAGAGGTGCCAAAATTTCGGGGGGAAAGAAGGAATGTTTTTATACATGGCTAAAGCAGGAAATCAATGTGACCGGTAGTATTGTATAATAAACAGAAGCTAAATAGCATTTACCAATTTCCTATGCCTTCATAAGCACAACTTTTTGCCGTTTTATTACTTTCAACCCTAATCTTAACTTACCAGTCATTGTATCAGAGAGTGAAAGATAGAGAGGGATATAGTTGATATTTATATCATTGTCAGAGTGTTTGTTTTTGTAGTATGTACATTTTAAAAGTTCCATATGTCCAGGTATTTATAAATGTATAAGAAACACTTCATTTAATGCTCAGAGTGGACGATGGGAAATAAATAACATTGTCTTAGCAGTGCGCTGATTGAAACCCTGGATGTGTTGTATAATGAATAAAGTTTGTAAAATGTATTATTCGATCGATTTCTTGCATTTAGTGGTGGTGATATTACGCAACACACTGACAACATTAGGCGGGCGATTGCACCGATCAGAAATAATGCATTTGTCAACCAACTATAATTCACGTTACGCATGGTTGTGCGTTTCATTGCTGAAATGGAACACAAATCCAACTACGTTTCCTTCCGCTTAGGTATGAATTCTTTCTCTGTCCGCTTTCGCCCATTACACGTTGTGCAAGAAAGTAAGTATAAGTAGTAAAAACTCGTCAGGTTTTTCGTTATTCCCTCGAGAGATCTCGTGCAAAGAAGTGTGCAATAGCGTTGGAAACATGAATGGAACAATAGTTTTATTTTTGTACAGTAGTGCAGTGATCCTCCTTACCGATGCTATAATTGTGCGCGACAATGAGTGTAAGTGGATCTTTTTCCCCTACCGATCATCACACTAATCGATTGTTGTCCTCTCTGTTACAGTCGAATACACGAGCGGCGAAAGACACTACTACGGCGATCAACAAGCGCACCAACGGAAAGTTCAGCCAACGGATGCGAGTCCACGTGCGGGAGGAGGTTTAAATTTCCACGAGGTGGATGCCTTTGGAGATGACTTTGTAGATTTCGGTGCACAAACGGGCCCGTTCGGTGCGTTCGCGTGGCATGCCAACTTTCCCGTTGAAGATCAACGGTAATGATAATAAGGAAGTAGTCGGATCCATCGTCCCGGAAAAGTTACCACTAATGTCGAGTAAATAGAAAAATGATACTTTCGGGGAGGGTCAGATAAACTTCGATTTTTATTATTTAAAACGTAAATTTTATTGGATTCTCCATTGACCTTCCGCTCTTACCGGTAGACATGAACGAGGACTATGCGATTGGGGGAGTTTGTTTGGTTGTTTTCTCTCGTGTATTATGAGCGCGTGTATTGTTTATGTTGTATATTTGCTGTATATGAATGTTTCCGCTGTGTTTGGTTAGTTTGTTTCTTTAATTTTACGTTTACTACTGCGTACGGTCGTGCCCTTCTACCATCCCTCCGATACGGCGAATCGGCAAATCAACATCATCTCAGTTAAGCATATTTCCGTATCCACTCTTATCGTTTGGTATGCGTTCAGTTTCCTGCGCTTTAATCGAATTCCCGTGTCGGGTTGCATTACTACAACCGCACCACAGGCCGGTGAGTGAGAGGGAGGAAACTAAAACGGGCGGCTCCACAACTGCATTCTACGCTCCAATATTAATTGCAATGCATCGATAATGCCTTTCCAAGCAAGAGAGTATTCAAAAGCCGAATAATAGGACGCCATGCGCCACGCCGAGGCAAGTTTGTTCCTCTCTGTGGTACGGAGCATGCTATTTTCACCTAAATCGCTAACTGCTGCCATCCGTTTTCCAGAGCGTTTGCATACACTACACGTGCGCGTAGGGAAAAAGAAGCTTAAGTTATGAGATTTAAACGCTCGCAAACACAGTGAAATCCTGTATGGAATTACATGAGAAAAAATAAGGTACAATGTTCTAGAAGCACAACGACAACAAAACGAATGGATCACATCACGCTACACATCCGTAAAAGGAAGGACAAAGCGTCGCACATGATGATACTATAGTGACTACTTAATATCTCCGAGTGAACAAAAAAATAAGGAACATAATCGCGCCAAGCCTACGGGACAGTTTGTTTTCGGTTGTTACGTTTTTATTTGTTGCATGTGTACTGAAGCTAGCGAATGTTTTGACCATTCTTCCATCAAAGTAAAACCACTAATAAAACGAAATGTTTATAATGCTCTTGTTTCTTTGCTCTGCTCATATTCTTCGAGGAATTTCGACGGCTGCATATGCTGTTGTGTGGATGTGTGTACGCGTACGTCCTGATCTACTACCACCCTCTAGACCGCATTCGTTCGTTTGAACTTTTTTGAATAAGACATAACACGAATTAATTGTTAATGTGTTTTTCCTTCTTTTTGCTTCTGCAATAATACGCTGCTCGTTTAATTGAATTCTAAACTAGCTGTCTCTTGCTCCTCTCTCACCAAGAATTTCTCACGCATGAAAAACAAATTGATTGCCAGCCACAACACAAGACCACAGTGTACTAACACACTCCGCAAACAATAGAATAGAAAAAGGGAAAAAACGCAAACATGTGTATGATCGTAACGATAGTCACGGTGGTTATTACAATTACATCTACTAACCCCGGTGCTGGAACGCGTGTAAACCTACCCCTACCCCCATGCACGCGATCTCATTTCAAAGTGGAAGGCGCACTGTTTGCTTTAACAAGATCGCATATCGTAATTTCCATATTCTCGAGCCAATCTCAAGCACACTCGGGAGCGTCTCAATGCACAATAATGACGTTGTAATACAGACAATTCGCAACATTGCCAACAGTGTTTTCACAAGCACAATTCAAAGGGAAGCTTAGCGCCAAAAACGCAAAGAATATTAACAAATATTTGCGTATATTTATCGTGAGGTGTGTGGTGCCTTACTAAACGGATTATTCAGCAACAGCTCGACACGATCGACTCTGGATCTGGATTTTCTTCCCACGTTATAAAATCAGCCCTGTCATTCTAGCCTTTTTCCCGACGTTTTTAACGTAAAGTGTTACCTATAAGTCCAATGCAGCGCTTCGTGTCGCTTTTCAAAATACACTAAAACATAAAAAAGTGATATTTAAATAGAAAGGACCATCAACGGATAGACGACTCGGGTGAGAAGTGTGGGTTGGATGGGGTTTGCTTACATTTTCTGACCCTCCGAATACTTTATATAATGTGCACTACAGTTGCAACTTTCATTTCCCCCACCCCCTTTCCCACGTTCTCGCACAGACGGATACTTTTCTCATCATCATTCTTCATCCTTCCTCCCGCTTAAGTAGTAATAGTAGTAGTGGTAGTGTAGTATTACTTTTCCATCCTTTCCTTTCCTCAACATTACTACGCGCCTTACGCCCCTTATCATCCTCAATGGATGCAGTCTGGTTGCAGCGCAAAAGGGCATAAAACTTGCAATTTGCAAAACGTTTCGCTCTGTAGTGATTGATCATTGCCTACCGGTTTGCCGACCTTAATAAGTCACGCTGCTTACAAACACACAAGTACACGCGCGCGCACACACAAAAACAGGTCCGCTTTCTTTGCACACAAAACGGGCGGGATTTTTTGACCATCGTGTCGTTAATAGCATGGCTTCCATTTGCCACTAATGGGCCAGAGGAAATCGATTATGTCGTCGGTGCGAATTAATCCATTTCTTTGCGAACATTTGCCATCGCGAGTTCACTCTAGAAATAAGAAGCACAATATACCAACAGACTTGAACAGAGTTCATTCTTCTGATTTGCACTCGCGTTCGAACCGATTAGAATGCTTGTCCACGGCGGCAGCAACAGCATCGCGTGTCTGTGTGTCCCACCGTCGTCCGATTTTCGGTTCGAATTGTGGTAGCGAAAGCTGTCGACCGGGATAGTTTTTCCCCCATTTTATCTCTGGGCTTAGTTCGCTTGGCATAAGATCCGGCTTGTCAGTGTTGTTGTTGGCTGTTCCCTTTGTTTTTTTTTGTTAAATAATAGATCCTCCGCTTTATTATTTGATTACGATGTAATTATTACGCTTAAATGTGTTGGTTGTACGAGACAATACGCATTACACATCCTTTCCCTCATTTTGTTCGGTCAATTTGCTGTACTGACACCTGCTCCATTCAACATGTTTGCCTTTTTTGTTTCTTCTACTTCATGATGCAGCTTCCAGTTGGCCTGTCTCTCTTAATGTTGTGTACCTGCTTAATTTGTTTACTCGTGCTATTATTTCAGCATCATATAATAAGGATATTGTTCTTAAAGGAAATAATCCGGCGTTCTTCTGGTCACATGTGGTTCGCCACGACGTGGAGCTGGATCAAATTGTAGGCTGGTCGATGAAAAGAAGAAGAAAGAATGCGTAAGTGAGCCGCGAATAACTTCTAACCCTCGACTTGAGGGAAGTGGGTAAGTATCAAGATGCTTACAATGAAAACTTGAGTGCATCGTCCAGTTCCATCAATGCTGCCTGATTGCCACAACGGTAGCAGTAGTTCGGTGCAGAGAATATAGTGACAACATTGCGATCGTGGCACCAATTATATCCTTCCATTACTAACTGATGTGCTCTTGATACTAATGTCAGCCCGTTTGTGTGATTGAACAGTTCCGAAATGTCCTGCAATTGAAACACACATAAAAGGTATGTTAAACATATCCGCTTGCATAACACAGACTATTTCCATCGCTGGATACCTACCTGTCCAAATGTGTAGCCTGCTCCTCGGGGCGATATTCCCCAGCCACCTCGGTCATCCGGATCCGACCAGAGCAGATCGCACATGGGACCTTCGTGTGGCACCTCCTGAAGTCTATCGAGTGCTCGAATGTGATCAAGCGTATCAATCGAAGGACTGAGCCCACCGTGCAGGCAGAAGATTTGTCCATCGACCAGGGCCGTCAGCGGCAAGTAGTCAAACAAATCCGTAAAGAACTTCCATACGTTCGGATTGCCGTACTTTCGCAGACACTCATCGTAGAAACCGTACACTTGCGTGATTTGTCGCGACTCGTGATTACCGCGAAGGATAGTAATTCTTTCACGATATCGTACCTATGCAGAAGTAAAAGTCTCAAATGTAAGTCACTACCGTTTCCACAGAGGTTACCCCCACCTCCACTACTTACCTTCAATGCCACCAACAATGTAACGGTTTCTACCGAATAATAGCCACGGTCGACATAATCTCCCATGAACAGATAGTTAGTGTCCGGCGATCGTCCACCTATCCGAAACAGTTCCATCAGATCGTGGAACTGGCCATGTACGTCTC
Source organism: Anopheles minimus (assembly GCA_000349025.1). Taxonomy (NCBI): domain Eukaryota; kingdom Metazoa; phylum Arthropoda; class Insecta; order Diptera; family Culicidae; genus Anopheles; species Anopheles minimus. The sequence goes on from KB663821.1 coordinate 486,475, forward strand.
CGCATACTGTAACCGGACATTTCACCTCCTGTACGTTAGACTCCTTGGAAAGAATTTCCTTCGCCTGGAAAAAAAGGAACAATGAGGAACAAATTGTAAAAAGAAACATACATGCTTATAATTGGCATATAATAAAGTCAGATATTCAATAGTATTTTCCATGCTGCAAATGTTGCCATATAATATTCCTCGGTTGCTTAAGACGCGTAGAAGTCTTAAGTCAAATACGACATTTGGCACTAGATAAGATATTAATGATGGCAAACAACCTGATAACAATTAAATACAGTGCCGTGAATCACGGTACCTGCGTCAGTCATGACATGCAATGTTTCCTTTTTGCTGCATCTATAAATATTTACTTTACTCATTCTCGACCTTCATCGATCAAGTTTTAGTAGATCAACACGCACTTGCACACATCCATATAGCAGCTTATCAATCAAGTGCTGATAATATGTATCACTTTCAACATGCTGTAATCCTGGAATTAATATTTAAAATCCAAGAATACAAAAATGATAATACATAAAACATATTTAAACAATTATCTCTTTAGTATTGCAAGCACTTGTTAGCAAAATATATACCTCGCAAAAGTAAATAAAAAAAAGCGTGAACAATTAATTTCCGAATGATCGATCAGTCCCGAAATATTCCTGGCTCAGATCGATGGACCGATGGATGTGAATGAAGGATATAGTAAAAAAATATCCGAGTCATTCACCAACGGCAGATGCGTGCGCCGCCTGTATGTTTCGTTGTCACAGACTATTTACAGACTTGACGAATGACTGCCAACCCCTCGGCACACAGTCATACTACACAGCAGAATGTTGTGCAGTGCAACCACTGGTCGGTACTATCTGGTTTAGAGGGCCTTTAGCGCCAAGGCAATTTGCCAATGACATTTGAACTGGCATTCACATCCAATCTGTGATCCTTCGCTGCCGAAATGCGTTCCGCGGGAAGGCAAGTATACTGAAGGAGGATTTGGAAAGTGCTCTAGTTCCGACCTCATTGTAGCTTTGGCTATCCGGAACGATTATTCCTTCTCGTCGTGCTTGTAACAAAAGGTGCATTTTTGTATTAACAGCATCCGAGAGCACAGTGTGACCGATCCTTGAGGTAAAACACAGTCATTTTCCGCACCATAGAAACGCTCCGTCCTTGCGGTTGGGGAAAACTAAGATACTAATCGTCGTACACCCTTAACGCGCTGGCCCACAAGCGGAAGTACATCACCATCGTTCATTCAACCGGCTGCCGGTTTCAGGAAGGGCCGCAGACCTTCAGTGGGACAAGGTAAAACAGGGGAAGAAAAGGTGCGTCCGTACTGCATCAGCATATCGAACGGAAGCGTATTTTTTTGTGTGCCAGTGCCAAGATCTTGAACCGATGAAATGGGTGTCCGCGAGCAGTTTAGTTTGCACGATTTCCCGGTCGCTCGCTTTGCCGCCCCATCTAAATTCTGCCGCACAGTAGTACCGGGCTGCGATGACCAACGGTGGTAAAACGACGTGGATTATTTACCCTAAAAATAGACTTCACAGGCTTGAAGGATTGCCAGACGCAGTTTGGCAGCATGTATGTGTTATATTTGTTTTTTGTTTTTTGAGTTGTATAGCTGAAATTCGGACAGACGCAATTAGATTTTCCAAACCTATTTCTCCATCGAGTTTTCGCGAGCCTTCTTGCGGTACACACCGTTATCGATCAGTCGCTTTTATCACACCAAATTTAACGACAAGAAAGGACGTATACTCACTATCGCAAGCACGTATGTATGTGTGTAAATCAACTATATTTTGGGCACATTTTAAAAACCATTTTAACAAACTTGAAGCATCATCCAGTATCGCGCATCCGTTCGAATCTCTCACGATTTTAGCCATCTTATTTCGAATCATATCGTTTAACACACTTGTGTGTGGATTAAAACTTTTAAACCATTCAGATAAGATAATATGATAAACATTTCCGAATTGGCTTCACAATTCACTTGGTTACTGTCGTTTGGACTTTATCAGTTGGTTGACTGGATAAAGGATGTGTACGAAACTTTCCTAATATTTGCAATACTTTTTTAAATGTACTGTTTGACAATGCGTGCGGTGTTAAAATATTACGCACACACATGCACATCTTGCTCTATCATCATCATCACCATCATCACCGTCATCTTCATCGACTTGTAACATCGGCTGCACAATCATGACTCATTGACCGTAGATTTACTAGGTGTGTGAGTATGTGTGTGTGCGTAATAGTATTTTACGGCTTACATAGCCCTACGCACAGAAAAGACGTACTATTAATCATCTTCATGTTTTTCTCCCCTATTGACACTGCAGAAGCAGCCTTCGATTAACTATTCGTAAGTAAAAGTCCGTTTTTACTCAAACTCGTGACCGATAGAGCAAATTTGATGGAAGACTGTGACGCGACAATGGAAGTAACATACGCCCTCACAAACACACACACACACGACACATTTCACGCATCCGACTGAGCATTCCTTCGCATTCGAGTTCTAACATGGAATTTGCCTAAAAAATCCATTTTTATCAAATAAACAACACAATATGCACGGGATTTATCGAAAAAGGCCGTAAATACAGTGTGAAAGTGTCGTTTCGGTGCCGATTTGCCGTACGGCAGCAGGACTTCCGTAAGCCGCGCGTATAGGTGCCGTTAAGTTGCAAAACTTTTCCAGTGCTCTCTTTCTCACTCTGATTCCTTGCGCTGATGTCTCGCTCAGGTGTTCGGCGGCTTTGCTTATTTCTGCTATCGATCTCTCTATCCATCCTGCTCACACGTCCGCACGGATTTTTTTGCGGCTAGTGGAAGAGTTCTTGATCTCTGAAGGACACGACTGGATTTTATGCGGATTCTTGACACTTTTTTTACTTTTTGTACTCGACATTACGTTCGTACAACACAGTTGAAAAATAAAACGTCGCTGCTCACGGCAAACGTTCGTCTCACGCACAGCACCACTGAATTACCGACACCGTAAGCGAAAGCTGCGATGCCCCACTGAATTCAGACAAGTTGTGCCATTGGCGACACTTTTCTCTAGCATAACCGAGCCGCGCATAACTTTGACGATATTAGATCACTGCCAGCCGAGAATTGGCGAACATTTGATAATTGCTTTTTCCTTTTCTCAACACATAATTCAGCACCAATCGGATGGTTCACCGCGTCCACTGCCCTCCATCATCATCATCATCATCATCATCATAGCTGTGTGGCTGCCTACCTTATCACACAGAATTTTCACTTGCGATTCCGTCAATTGTTTGCACTCGTTCAGTTGTTCGATCCATTGGTCTAAATCTTTAAGCATAGCCTTATCCTCCATCCTATGCGGTATGCTGAAATCGGGGAATAGAGTCCTAACCACGCGTTTTCACACTAGTTTGCAACTGATTGGCCTGTTTTCGTTCCGAAATTCATACGAATTTCGGATCTTCTCAACTGCAAAGCACACTTCTTTCTAACAAAATGGCCGACGCTGCGTTTTGCTTCACAGAATCTTGGTACAAGGTTGGGCCATGTATGATGCATCGTTCAAAATCTTGCAAGCCTATTTCGCTTCTTGACAATTGCCATACAGACGTATGAAAAAGTTGTAGCTTTCATTAAAATTTAAATTTTTATTGCGCTATCGTAGGTAAGTTTCTTTTCGTGCTCCTTATTTTGTATGAGTTTATCATAAAAGAAAAAAAAATAATGAAGCAACACCAAAGTTTATTAAATTTGCAGGGAAAATAAAATCGTCTTTTTGTTCTGTTCGATTGTTGCACGCAAGCAAAAAAGGTCCACAGAAGCGAACGTTGTGGATAACGCCTGCGAATGACGACTGCTGTCATCGTTGTCATCACTGTCATCTCTCATCGCACGCACCGACACACGTTCTTTTCTTCGCCATCTTGTGAGCGAGCCGCACGTGAATTTCGCTGTTCGCGGGATTGAATCGCTTGGTAAAGTGTGAAATTAGTGAAACGAGCCAAAAATGACTGAAACGTTGCAGCTGCGCGGCCAGCTCCTTGGCCACTCTGGATGGGTCACGCAAATCGCCACCAATCCGAAGTATCCGGATATGATTTTGTCTTCGTCGCGTGGTAAGTGTCGCAGGTGATTGTAACCTCAAAATGTGGAATACGACGCGGCATGGAAAAGGCGATTGTAATGTGGTGAGGTATCCGCTTTACCCATTGCCTCCTTTCGCTTTGCCCAACGTTTCGCATATTGCGAGCACTTCGATTAAGATTCATTCGCAATGCACTAAAGAAGAATATCGGTTTTGCGGTTTCTAACCTCACTATTTCATTCCAGACAAAACTCTCATCGTGTGGAAGTTGACTCGTGACGAATTGAGCTACGGCATCCCGCAGAAGCGTCTGTACGGACACTCGCACTTCATCTCGGACGTTGTGCTGTCGTCGGACGGCAATTATGCACTGTCCGGATCTTGGGACAAAACCCTTCGACTGTGGGATTTGGCAGCAGGCCAATCGACCCGCCGTTTCGAAGACCATACCAAGGTGTGACCATTACGTTACTGAATTTGGCTTGCAAATGGCAGGCAACGGCAATTTTACACGCAACCAGAACAGTGTTAATCGTGATCTTACTGTTAAATCGTTAGCCGCTCTCGATTGAACCATAATGACGCTTTTTCGAAGCATTTCTTAAAAATGCTCGCGTTATGAGTTGGTCCAATTTGTGGAAATTCGATGCAAATGCAAAATCGGCAAGTGCTTGAATTTCTTTCAAAAGGCTAACGATACGGGTTTCTGGTACATAACTCCTATGCGAGGCAGAAGAGTACATCAGTTCGTTTCAAAGCGCCAATGCGTGGCAGAAGAAATTTGATTAATTAGTTTCAAAGCGCCAATGCGTGGCAGAAGAATCATGTTGTGTTACCACCGTTTCTGTGGATCGCGCAAACAGCTGACCCTGGGGTACTGAGACGTATACATCCGTACGGTGAGGGAATGGAGTAAAATGTACATGTGGTTATAACATAACTATTATCTAGAACGGGCGGCATCTGTTGTTTGTTACAAAAAACGCACAATGACCTTAATTCATAATAACAACAAATGCTGTTTCATACCGTCTAGATAATAGTTATGTGAAGTATACAACACAGCTATGCGAAAAGCGATAAGTACTTTCAGAACATATTGATCACAATGCTATTTACTTTATAATAATCAAATGGGGATTGGGATCTGCTTCCAAGAAACATCTTTTTCAATGTGACGCTCTGATCTAATGCTGCTAAGCCCTAGCATCGCACATCCCAGCTCCACGCAGTTCTGAAATCAATCCGTGAATCGTGTGGCGTTCTTCTATACATTATAGAGCGTGCAAGAGAAAACATGCTATCGATGGAGCAATATTTTCCCGTTTTTACCGCCGTTGGTAGATTTGGGGCCATACTCTGTTGAGAGACAAAATGTTCGCTATGTATGCATAGAAAAGTTGTTTTTTCGAAGCGATCACATTTCCCATCGACATTGTGCAGTGAGAGAATTCCTAATAATCCCACCATTCATATGTTGCTAAATCGCTAATTGAGTTATTTTACATTGCAGGATGTCCTTTCGGTTGCGTTCTCGGTAGACAATCGTCAGATCGTGTCGGGATCACGCGACAAGACGATCAAGCTGTGGAACACGCTGGCTGAGTGCAAGTACACCATCCAGGAAGATGGACACTCCGACTGGGTGTCGTGTGTGCGATTCTCACCGAACCACACCAACCCAATCATCGTATCGGCCGGTTGGGATCGTGTGGTGAAGGTTTGGAATTTGGCCAACTGCAAGCTGAAGATCGACCATCTCGGACACAACGGATACCTGAACTCGGTGTCCGTCTCGCCGGACGGTTCGCTGTGCACGTCGGGCGGCAAGGATTGCCGCGCCTTCCTGTGGGATCTGAACGATGGCAAGCATCTGCATACGCTTGAGCACAACGAGGTGATTAACGCGCTGTGCTTCTCGCCCAACCGCTACTGGCTGTGCGTTGCCTATGGACCGTCGATCAAGATCTGGGACCTTGCCTCCAAGACGATGGTCGAGGAGCTGAAGCCGGCAAAGAACGGTGATCCGCCACAGTGTCTGTCGCTGGCCTGGTCGACCGATGGACAGACCTTGTATGCCGGTTACTCCGACAATATCATCCGCGTCTGGCAGGTGTCCGTTTCTGCTCGCTAAGGCGGCGAAGATAATCAATCGGATGGTCCGGTTTTGAAAATGGTGTGCTCTTTCGATTCCCAAACGAACGAGCGGTATGTGTTTCTTTCTTTAAAAAAGAACGTAATAAAAGGAAAGATTTGAATTAATCTGTGTTTCTTTGCTGTAGGTAGCAAAATATGAAATGTTTTCCAATTAGTATTAACAATGCCAAAAGAGGTATTAGGATTGTAAGTGAAATGAATAAAATTTATTCATCTGGTAATAAGTATACAATTCCAAGGGTTGTAATTGCATGCTAAGCTTTATATTTTCCATGGCGCTGAATATCAAATTTGAGTAAGAACTAAATAGGATAAATCAAGTTCTGCAGAAAATGTAGGAACTTGATTATCCGGCGTAGCATAATGTATTGGTATTGGAAAGTAATTGCAACGCATTAATTGGCAGAACTACTGCTCTTCTATTGATGAACTGTTTATATTGCATGTGCGTGGCCAGTTGCATTGATTTGTGGCCAACATGGCAATATCAAGCGGCCAATTACGTCAAATAAAACACGTCATGTTTGACAGAAGTCAGTTTTGGTTTGCGTGTCCCTCAGTTGCTTTTCAATCTGGTTTGAAATCGTTCAAGCGCGAATGGGCACATACAAATGGTGAGGTTGATCCAATCTGCGGTATTGAACTAGAAGTAGTAACCGATCAGCGGCATTCCTCGAACACAGCAACACACTGAATTGATAAACTGGACGAGACACCGCGTAGCAGCTCGCTTGAGCCGGATAGAACTTTGAGCCACGGAAACACGGATTTTCTACGGGAAAAATGGTAAAAGTGGTGCTATTGTTTGGCTGCTTCGCAGCCCTGCTTGCGGGAGCGTATGTGCAAGCGGCGATTGATATGGAAATAGAAAACAGAGCCGTCGATCGTACGGTAGATTTGACTTCGCAATTAGTGAAAATTTCCTACAAAATCACGCTGGAGCACAAATCAAAAAAACCCATCGGTACCTACCTGTTCCTAGTGCCAGAGACTGATCGCGAAAGGTTGGCCTTCATTTCGGCCAAGGACTCGGCGAAGAAGGAGCTGAAGCTGACGGAAACTACAACACCGAAGGGTGTGACGTTCAGCATGACCCTGCCGGCCGGTGCATCGAACCCGGTGGTATACATCGAAACCGTATTCACGAAATCTCTCAAACCGTTCCCATCGTCCATCGGCCAAAGTGAACGTCAGCTTGTGCAGTACTTTGGCAACGTTTACTTCTACTCCCCGTATCCGACGGTGACGCAGAAAACGACGGTACATCTGAGCTCCCGCAATGTGGAAAGCTATACCCAGTTCAAGCCCAGCGCCCAATCGGACAGCACAGTTACGTACGGACCGTACGATAACGTGGCAGGTATGATACATGCGGAGTTTACCACCGCGTCCATACTGGTGTGCTGTATGACTCCGATACCGGTTTTAATGTGCTCCCTTTCTTCATGTTACCAATTTCAGCGTTCTCTCACGAACCGATGACGGTTCACTTCGAAAACTTTACCCCATTCCTCACCGTGACCCGGCTGGAGCGTACTATTGAGGTATCACACTGGGGTAACATTGCGGTGGAAGAAACGATCGACATCGTACATTCGGGGGCCACTCTGAAGGGGGCGTTTTCACGCTACGATTACCAAAAGGATGCACGGTCGAACCAACCCAGCGTGAAATCGTACAAGACGCTTTTGCCAGCTTCGGCTACCGGTGTTTACTACCGTGACACGAACGGCAACATTTCCACCTCGGCGTTGCGCACATTGAAGGATGCGGTCGAGCTGGATCTACGTCCACGCTTCCCGCTGTTCGGTGGCTGGCGCACGCACTACACACTCGGATACAATGTGCCAAGCTTCGAGTATCTGTTCCAAAATGGAGACAACTTCCTGTTGAAGATGCGTGTCATCGATCACATCTTTGACGATATGGTGATCGATGAGGTGGTGACGAAGATCATCCTTCCCGAGGGGGCCAACAACATCAAGCTGATCGCTCCGTACTCCATCCAGCGGCATGCGGATTCCTTGCACTATACCTACCTGGACACATTCGGCCGTCCGGTGATTTCTTTCAGCAAGCGTAATCTGGTTGAAAATCATATTAACGACTTCAACCTAAAGTATAACTTTTCGCGCGTCATGATGCTGCAGGAACCGTTGCTGGTGGTGGGCTTCCTGTACGTGCTGTTCGTATTCGTCATCGTCTGGATGCGGTTGGACTTTTCCATTATCAAGGAGAAGGAACCTCATCAGCACAAGGATTAGGGAAGTGTCCAAAAAGACACACACTACTACTTCTTTTCTTATTTCTCACACATTCTCGATGCATTATCGCGGTGGACTGCAAATGAAAGCGGCCCGAGGGGGTCCCGTGTGCTACAATGTTTAATTTGCTCCTTCTTAAAAAAACTGTCCATCAAAATCACGTGTTTCAACGTTTGATTCTAGCACATTGATAGCAACCGCTACTGGTGGCACGACTTAATTTCTGAGCAGGGAACTAATCGATCAGTTCAGTTTACGGGGTGCATCATTTCATGCTTTCTGAACAAAGTAGACGAATACAAATAAACAGAAAAATACTAAAATAACCATTTTCTTATTTAACTGATTACTTATGTTTAAAAGTGATGTTAAAACTCAATGGAAGCTACATAATACCGCCGAAAAGGATACAAAATTACAACCTTAAATGGACCGTTCAGTATTTATCCTCGTGATTCGGTGTTTGGTCTCATACACTGGTTGTTGTCAGTTGAATCTTATCTAGGCCTTTAAAGGATATAACATTCCGTCAACTTTGAAACACAATCGTTGCCTGATATGCTAATTTTTTTCGTATTTAATTTGGCCAGTTGGCAACCAACATTCCTTTGCGCATTGCAATAGCTGGCGATAACTTTTGACCTACGATAGGTGAAGTAATTCGTGCTGTTGTAGTGGCACTGCTGCACTGATGGATAAGGCGAAGTGTGGCTTAGCAGATGGGAAGGAACGTAGCTTGATGAAAAACACGCCCGTTGCAAACAAATTTAGTAGTTTAGTATATACGGGGCGTTGCATACTTACTTCCGGTATGTATGCCGGTCGTCTGTCAATCATTATCCCGGCTTTCGTGTCGGATGCATTAACGCAATCGCTCCACCTCAGTTTGGGGCTATCACGCCTACTCTGTCCATGTGGACGGCCTAAAAGGACTTTACGGGATGGGTCCAGTGCCATTCTTAACACGTGACCAGTAACTTAAGAGTAGACAAGCTAACCCATCCCCTTGGGGCAGACCGTTGGTGGTAGCAAAGAGCTCTGAGAGTTTTCCGTCCACCATCACTTGGCATGTGACGTTGGTCATTGTCATTCTTCCAGGTCTGTTAAGCTTGGCCACGATTCCAAAAGAGTTCATTGCGCCGCACCAAAAGGGCTGTTCACCGACAGCCATAGTCCTTTTTACTGCTTAGAGAGCCAACAGTATCAGAGTTCGATACTCGGAAGAAATTGAAGGCAGATAGGCGCAGTGACACCAGGAGAAGACTATCCACTTGCTACTCAACATATTTGTGGTTCGTCATACGGGGAAGAAAACGTAGGTTAACTGCAGACGAGGTTCTTCTTTTTTTGATGCCTCAAAATCTCAGGATCTTCAGGAGAACCTCGAGGTGTTGGCCTGCATTTCTGGCTTCCGTGACTAGAATTTACCGGCAAACGGAATGGTCAGTCCTGCGAACGGGGGAACGGCCCGAATGGAATTCGAACCCCGTTAATGCCGTATGAGACCGGCGCCGTTATCTCCTCGGCCACCGAGCCACTCCAAGGTTTTTTTAGCTGGATCGCTAAAGCTGTTCTATCGACCGTACTATCGATGATTGTGTACTGATCTAGATCTGAAGCAAGTTTTTAAGGAATTGTGTTCTTTTTCAGATATTGAAGATTGATTTTAGTCTACACCACCGTAGTAACAACTTTCCTGTTAGGGTGCTTAGTAACAATAAATTTAGTGAACAGACATTGAAAGGACAAAAGCATAGAACAAACATTCTATATGATACATAGGGATAAAGGATGTGTTTTAAATCGCAGCAAATTCAGTTAAGACGATGAACGGTTAATTCATGATAAGAATAAGCGAAAGTGAACTTATCATACATCCTTATTATTCCAATACACGCAAAGGGAGAGAAAACCTTTTCGGTTTTAGCCTTGAATAGCTACACTTCTTTATTTATGTTGACTTTGCTGTGTTCCAATAACTTTATGAACGATGGACATAGTTCCTCGAATGAATTGTATATCGTTTTGGTCAGACTATCGTGATTAATTCTTTTAGCAAGTGTGATTCATTTGTTTCTTTTGATGGTACACATTTTGTAAAATGCATTTCGAACTCGGTAGAACAATCTATGACAAAAGGAAGCAATTATTTCCTACACATTTGTTTGTTTGTTTGTTTGCCCTCGTCGGAATAATAAAAATTAAAACAGGAAGATATCCTGCGCATAACTATAGTGATTAGGGTGATTCAAAATGATAAAAATCGAAAACATCACACACGCCTCTCGAGGTCCAGGATGGAGCAATATGCTTAGACAAATGGGGCACGCAAAAAGGTTGCAGAATAAAAGTGTATCGATAAGCACACAGGGTTTGTGCCACGTACGTTGGGTTGGATTAAGGTAAAGACGGTTGGTTCCGGTTGCATTTGCTTGTCTTCCTGTTGTTTGCTATATAAAATGTGTGTTTTTCCCCCAATTTCTCCACCAATCCTAACGTGTACTGTTACAATCTTGTCTGAATTTCTTTACTGTACTGCTTTTTTTAAAATTATGCATTTAGATATTGGGATACTTTTTGTTCGCGTTCGTTTGATATTAATTTCTAGATACTGTTTGCAATTACTATTTAACTCTTATACGCCCTTTCCAACTTCGTGAAAAAAGAAGTAGGAAAAGTATTATTACTCTTGCGAATAAAAAAAAACATGATTCACACACAAATCCTCACAGCGAAAAACGACCACCAGAACTCATTCTCATCGATTGTTCCGATCGCAGAACGGGTGTTGTTGTTCGATTGGATGTTCTCCTTTTAGCCAAGACTTTCCACGCAGGTAGTGTTCAGCGAACTGCCCTTCACTATTGTTTTGAATTGTTCCGGAATCGGTTGCTCGGTCTGCGCAGAATGGGTGAGAGAATAAATGGATGATTAGCACGATTACTAACGATAAACTACGGTAGGCGCTTACATAATCTCCGCTGCTTCCCTTCGGAATCATCACATTCATTTCGGATGATTTCGAGCTGACAATCTCAACGTCAAGCGAATCCGCCGAGAGGTACATCTGGCAGCCATCAGTCTTGTCAATGGAAATCGTTGGTACTTTACCGAGAACCTGGTCATAGATATACAACCAAATATTAGCCGAATTCATCGTCGCCTATGCGTTTGGATAACACTATTGGTATGTCCGGTGGACTCACCTGCATCTGTACGCTCTGACAGTTAACGAACTCGGCCGATGCCACGAGCGAATCGAATACAAGGGAACACTTCTTGCACGAATCCATCACAACGCTGTTAATTTTGCCCTTGATCTGTAGGGACGAACCTTCACAGCGGAACATGTACACGACATTGTTCATCTCCGCGTTCTCCACCACAAGGCCTGGATTGTTTTTCTGGTATTCAATAAGCCATTTCTTGCCGTCGCGCGTAAAGGTCGGTGGTTTCGCGACTGCCGGTGAGGCAACCGATTTTGTACCGTTCGTCACGCCTGCTGGTGCCTTGTACGGTGCAGGACCCGATCGCAGCCCAGGGTTTTTGTGGGTTTGCATATCTGACGTTACCTTTTTCAAACCTGTAAAGAAATCAGATACAGATTTGATTATCCTTTTTCAAAAATTTACCAATTACACATTGTTGGGTAATCAGGTTGGGGAACAGGTTGTACACACCATTAACACTAGAACTACAGGGATTTTGACGCTTGCAACTCTACCGCATTCAGTCAAAATGACTAGTGATTACATAGTCCATATTTTCCAAAATGTGCCTGTTATTTTCGTATTTGTTTTAGGTTTTAGACTTTGATTTGATAGGCAACAGTACTAACACGAAATATTCCAATAATTAGCAGCACCATCGTGCCATATCGTATTCAAATTGTTTGCGGTGTGATGTTGGGGTTTACAGTAAAATATTGAAAAGGACAGAGTTTTGTGGCTCCACAGTGTCAAGTGGCAGATTAAGGTTGCTCATCAAACTGTAACACATTTTTACTTCTGATATCTTGAAGTAGACGCTTTACCTCGTATATTTGCGATAAACAAGCACATTTTTAATAAATGTTTTGGGAAGAACTATGCTGTTCTAATACGGCCGGCCGTCATACAATAACAAAAAAAAAACTATGCTGTTTATCATTCGAAAAAAGTACGAGTCGAAATGACTGGTCCCAGGTAGAATTGTTTTGGAATACTGGAAAATTAACATTCCATTGGATGCGTAAAAGTCATGCATTCATTGACATTGGTAGAATTGATTAACGTTGAGAAATAAATGAGAATGAAAGGACATTTTGACTGGTCCGGTAGTTCTAGTGTTAGGAAGCGTCATCCAAATTCTGGTATTTGTCTAACTAGACTACAATGCAAAGCCTTCGGGCATAAAAGATCCATAAACCGGATCTGATTCTGCGGAGGAGACCAAGTGTACCGTAGGCCTCACTTATAGCTTTGTCATGATGCAACACATTAGAAAGCCTAACATCCAATGATACACCTTTGGCGACCCGAGCGCCCTAACCAAAAAATCAGTATTGTTCCAACAACGACGAGGAAACCATCCCTCGTTGGACCACCCTAGAAGGAAGGAAGGAAGACCCGAGTCCAATTCTTGAACCGAGATACCCGGCAGACAGGAACAGTTAAATAAAAGTAGGATTCCTACTGGAACTCCTAAACACTCAATTCTTTCAATGACCTATTAAAGAGACGTGGTACAACAATTATAACTAAAACAGATTGAACTGTTGACTGCATGACTTTTTGGGCGAGATATCGAAACACCATTAGAGGAACTAAGTGGATACATGTTTGAGGAGACGTTGGAGCAAAAAAAAATCGGCGGAGGATGGATCGTCTCATCCTCAGGAGAAACATTTTCATAAACACGCGGTTAAAAAAAAACTAAAAATAAAAAAATTGCTTGGCAGTGGTACTTCAATAAACACCCAGGGGAGGAGGAAGTAATGCCTAGAACCAAATTCTGCTTGATTCGGCTTTGTACACGAAAACAAAGATTGAAACTCGTTCAAACATTCTGAAGAGATTCAGTGTGATGCGGTTTATCAACTTTAGATTGTGATAGTGTGGCTCATTACTTACCTTTCGTTATGTCAGCGCCCTGATTGATCTGGGCAAACAATGCGCTCCGATCATCCCCAGCACCACCGGCCGAAAGGTCCCCTAGCGGCATCATGGGTGGTGGCGGCGGAAGACCACCAGGCGGTGGTGGTGGTGGAACCGAGGCTCCACCCATGGCCGGTTTGTCCTTACCAGACCACACCAAACCAGTCGTGTGATGCTGCTTAATGTACTGCTGCAGTTCAGTCAAGGTTTGTATCCATGCCCGGGCCCATTCGACATGGGTGCTGTCCTTTTCTTTCCAATCCTTAAGGACTCGGTTCGTATAGAATTGACCGGCATCGTTCATTTCTTTCACGTACGGACCGGGTGTAGGGGCCTAGAAGGAAATTCCGATTTTGTTATTGTTGGTGAGAAAATACATTAAAACAATATTGTACTTGCACTTCATCAAATCATTTCGCAGCCAGAACTGTTCGGCTTACTTACCACACAGACCCATCCGAGGGCCGGAATACTTTCGCTAATCGCGGACAGATGGTTGAAGAACGGTGAGGTTCGGTTTTTCTCGCGGAAGCTTTGGATAGTCGAAATCTTATCCGAGGTAGGTTTCAGCAAATTCTGTAAATCCGTATTCGACGGTGCGCTCGATGCGGCCGCCACCTTCAGAAACGCAAACTGCGCACTAACAAAAAAAAATTGGCAGAATACAAGCAATGTCATAAAAATGTTTTCCAATTTCCTTAAGATTTTACGACCCTGGCTCCCGGGCGGGAGCGGGAACACTTACTCGAACGCTTCCTTTACGAACTGCCCTTGGGTAGCCACATCGCCACCGATTTTTCCCGATAGCGCAGTAAAGTTGGCGAATGAGCCGAGCATAATATCCTCGTAAGCGTTAATACTCATCTTGCCCGCCTGTTCCACTACGGTGCCGCGCTGCGAGGAGGATAAGGACAATACTGCGGTGCCTTGCTCTTGGGTGGTCAATGGATTAGTATAGTTTAATATATCAGGTGTTTTGGATTGTATTACAGTGATTGGATCTTGCGGCGGGTTGGCAACAAACTCGGGAAACAGGCTGCTTTCCAAGCTGTCCACTTGTTGATGCAGATACGATGCCGACGGTGGCGGTGTCGAAGGAAGAACCGTTGGTAAGTCGTCGATGCTTTCTCGTGCGCTGAAGCCTGCCCCAACAGCGGTACGTGCCGATGCTCGATATTCCGTGTTCGTGCCGGTGTTAGAGCGGATCACTGCCTTTCCGACGACACACGCGTCCTTCAGTATGCGTCGTGTTTCTTCCAATTCGCGCGCAGACACGGTACGTTCGAGCCGATCCACAATACGCTCTAGCCGATCTATTAAACACTCAAGCTCACGAGCCGACGAAGGTTTCAGGTCTGGGTCACAATCTGGAGATACACGGTAAACCGGAAAACAGTGTTACTTATATGTTCCAACTGAAGGTACATACATTGAAGAACAGAACATTTTTATATAACAGAAAAAATAAAATGGTGGTTTTATTTCAGGGGCAGAAATCGTTTACAATGAAACAATCGATTAAAGTTGGAATTTATATTGTTTTCATTATTTATAGTTATGAAATACGTGAAACTATGTTACCAAATGCTCCCTGTTTAAAACGCCAAGAAAAACTGAACCCCTTTACTGAGACACAATTGTAACTGAGATTTTCCACAAGAAATGAAGATGATCACACTCATCTGCTGGCCAAAAATACACTCAATCATTCTGTTAAACTAATTTCCAATGCAGTGTGTGCGTTCGTGTGAGTGAGCTGGGTAAACTAACAGAACCTCGCCTGTCTTAAATGCTTTCCATCTGTATTCTTATTTTAGAATGGCCTTGATCTCACGATTAATTTGGCCCTTGAAATTGTAGGTCAACCAACACTTTCGATGATAAACGATTGAACTAATATTCCCCTTTTCTAGATAGCGGACTTTAGCGCACTATGTATCCAAATCGAGTTTAACGAGTACCAACGTTATCTAATGGTGAATTATTGGATATCTTTTTAATGTCACATAACGTGTGCAATTTACATTGCATCACACGATAGCCACACGAACCGGTCTTATCACCTTTACACTTTTGCTTCCATTCTAACCAAAACTTTTGCTCAGTCTGCACAACAAAACGGCAGTGGCGGTCAACCAACTTGCAGCAACTAGGCGTGTATATATTTTACCTGGATTGGAGCACGTCTTCACATCATGTATGATCAGCGTTCGCCCAAAACAGGCGCTCAAAGTTTGCCCCATTCAACACCACCAAATACACCCGCCACACACAACTACACACCCGCGGGAAGGTATCACCGGCGAGACCTGGGTCACACACGAGGATCTTAACGTGGGGAGGCAAAAAGAAAGAACTTCAGATCCACCTTCACAACGTTCACACACAGACACGTGTGGTAAAAACTGTTTTCCAAAAGTTTGTTTGAGTCAGATTCACGCACAAACGCCAGCATCACGTACGACGGTACATGTGTGACGCAAACACGTTTCCCTTTCTCCCCTTTAGTGCGGAAATATACCGCAGAGTGGGGTGGCGGTTTCCTAAACTTACACCTTTCCCGAATTTCCACCAAACGAGCTTGGGGGAAAAAGCGACAATACCAATGCGGTGGTCAAAACACGGGAAGCACACATTTTTTACTTTTTGGAATAATTCTGTTGGATCTGTTGGCGAAGATGATGATCTCGTGGTTATAATAGATCGTGCTTATGATGGGAAACTAAGCGCAATGGAGTAGCTGCCGACAGCACGCGGGTGGTTCACTGGTGGTGTTGGAATGGATGCAAAATGTGGACTAAATTTAAAACGCTATTAAAACACGCAACAACTCTTAGCGAAGCACGCGCGCGTCCTCTTTCTGAACGTATCATCGCGCAGTTCGACGCCGTTTGCAACTGCTCAGCCGCGTTGGATCTCTCACTGGCGAACTTTCGGTACTGTTTGCATACGGACGGTGTTGTAGATTATGTGGAGCCGGGAACTGTGCGCCTTATCGGTGCAACTAGCGCCGAGAGAACCGATAGTGTACAACACGTCGTATTCATCGTCGCCGAAGCTTGTTGGAGTATGTTTAAATAAACACACGGTAACATTTACAATTATAATCCAATTAAAAAAATACGCAAAACATCGAAGTTTAGGATAACTAAAAATGGTATAAATCGTATAACAAATTATAACAATTGTCCACCTTATATTCCATAGGCGCATAACAATTTTAAAAAACTTCGATATCTTTCTTGCTTCTAATGTTCCATTCGTGTACGCGTACTTTGGTGAAGAGGTGATGAGATTTCGGTGTGCTATTTTTGGTTCAAATCTGTATAAACAGCACCACTCACACGAGCAAGAAGATTACGCGAGAAGTTTATAAAAATAATCCACAATTCCCCCACACACTTATCTAAGAGGCAGGAATAGTGACGGAATTTATGAACACACAGTCCGCCAACTGTATTGTGGAAAGTTCAATAACTATTATTCCGCTGTAAAATATTTATGATTTTTTTATATGAGTAGCGCTCCATTCAATTGAAACTAACCGATATGTATTGAATCTGAACGTTTTCCACTTGTTCCATTCAATCTGTGTTATTTGGTTTATTGTTCCTTCCATTGATTTTTATTTGACACGGACACGGACATCAAAAGCCAGAGCAAAGGAAATGCACCATCATTGGACACAAAAGAGCAATGTGCTGGGAGCTTAGATAACCATGGCGCACAGAGGGGAAAGGAAGTGTGTGTGTGCCTAATCTTAAATCGTATGTGTCATATCTTCTACAAATTCAATTCAGCATTTTTCAAATACTTTGGAGAAAAATAGGAAATAAGTTAACATTATGTAAGAGGAGTGCTTAAACATCAAAAGAACAGTAGCTGAAAGTTAAAGTGGGGCTACTTCAGCTTATTTAACTGAACAAAACTTTGGTAAAATGTATCCAAATCATTGTGAATTGCATATCAGTTTAAGCTTAGGTAATAGCTTGTTATTCTTAACGTTCTTTTTTTTGTTATTGTATGACGGCCTGGCCGTATTAGACTTTGTTTACCACGCAGCAGGATAGTCAATCACAGCTACGGGGGAGCGATCCGGATGGGATTTTGGTCCCGGTCTATCGAGTGAGAGAGCAGCGCCGATGCCACAACACCACCGGGCCGCCCCATTCTTAACGTTCTTCATGTATACGAAAAAGCGTAGCAAACAGGTAGAATAGAGCCATTCATTCAGGACGGACAGGTGGCCGAGACGATAGCGACGCTTGTCTTTAAGTGACGAGATTCGAGGTGCAAGTCCCTTCCTGGTCGTTCTCCCGTAGTGAGGACTTGACTATCCAACTACGTGGTATTAATAAGTCTAATAAGCCAATACATATAAAACCGGCATGACCGAATAGGTCACTCGTTCATGTTAGAAGACCGTGAAAGACTGTACAATTCAATTTCACTGGATATTCACGTTTCAAATCGAATCCGATTTATCGAAATATCATGAGTGTGGTGAGACTTTTTGATCTCGTGGTTGTTATCTGATATGTTGAAAAAATTCTAACGTTCTTTAGACACTGTTGAAAACATGAAAAGTGATCCCAAACATTATTTTGGCCAGACTCCAATAATAGTCATTTTTTAGAGATTTAATTGTTGCTTCTCTGTCGTTCTTCGTCAGAACATGGCACATAGAATTCAGAATTGTGCAAAACTCGAAAGCTAGCAGGTGGTAGGGTCATTTAATACCATACCAAATAATTCGCCCCGAACTGGTGGTAGAAAATTTTCACTAAGTTTATGCTTTCATCTATTATTTTATGACTATGCAAACCAAATTCACATTGTGTCTAACCCAGCAGAAATATGTCAATGATACTTTCAGAACCAATCATAACATTTGCAGTACACTTGTTATATCTAAAAGAAACAAAAGTGACAAAAGTGGCTATACTGCATTTGTACATTATAGCTTAATCGTTCGGTTGAATAAAATAAACGCACATGGTGATAAAGAATCGATTACTACAATGGCAAGATTAACAACATAATAAAACATCTGCATGATTAACAAATATCACGCGAAAATACAATATGTACCGAACGCTATGAGCAACGAACACAATTTACTTATTTGTTGATTGGCAATTAGTCAATTACTGACACGTGTCATATGCTCGTGTAAATAACCTTATACGGTGAGAACGATAGGAAACAGAAAAACGGTATAACATCAGTGAATTATCATCGTATTATCAAATGGCAAAATGGTATTCTCACCCACAGAAAAAAATAACAAAGGCAAAAATAATGTGTGGGGGGGGCAAAGTAACATGATACAGATAGCAAACAAGAAGCGAAAATATCATTTTATTGTGTAATACCCTCCGATTCCTCCTCCGTCGGAACCTTGGCAATTTCTGGTCCCAGCGGATCAAAGCGAACACGATGCTCCACGGCAGCATGGGCAGCGTTGAGCAATTCCGAGAAAAACCGATGCCTGCGTAATGCCAGCTCATCGCGTCCTATGGGCGTAGTGGGTGGCTCCATAATGCCACCCTCTTCCCTAAGCAGTACCGGAACAGTACGAGAAAACAAATGAAGAATTTAGCTTTCGTTTAAGGAGAACCGTCAAACAGCGCGGTGCTTGACTTGTAGAAATGAGTGATGCACAATGTACTACTACTAGCCGGATGATTCTCGTCTCATCCTGCAAAATAATCTTTGAAGCGATAGATAGTTCAACAAAGCAGCAGCTACTACTTAACGCACATTATGGTAAAACACGGGCAATTGAAATAGAACTAGCGCGACTAGTTAAGGTAATATTAATAATGATAGTTTTATGACGTGTGCGATGATTCATGTTTGCCTTCTGCGCAACAAAATAAACATCCAAAATGATCTTGATGAAATGATGATCCAAAGTGGCGCGTGTGACGATTGTCAAATGAATTAATGAGATGGTGATGATCAGATTATATAGTTAGCATTTAAAACATGTCATGCATTTCACATTCGACAGATATGTTTAACGATCGATTGCAGTTTAACTAGCATCGCCATTTAGTTATAAACGGTAAAGAAACAACGAAACGAACAGAAACACACGCCACAGCATGAATGAGTCGAAACCATACAGTAAAGATGAGGTAATAACGCTAGGAAGATACGCAAACAAGTAAAACATGAGTGACCAATTGAATTGCACTAATAGACAGCAAACGGAATACCAACATCATCAATCGATCCTCGGCAAACCAGTCCGGTAGGGCTATCATGCCCGGCAGTGAGCCCCGTTTGGTGGCGTACGGTGTGCACATGTCACCTCGAGGCAACTTTGGGGGCACCGAGTCGGAAAACACCGAATCATCATCATCCGGCGGTGGATACTCGGGCGGTGGAATCACCTCCGTGCTATCGTTATAGGCTACCTTCTTTTTGATCGACGACTTCGACGAGGATCGCCGGGAGAGGCAACTTTCGCGGAAGGAAACCTGCGTCCGAATCGTAGTGTCGTCACTGTTGACCGACTCTTTGCGGCTGCTGCTGTTGTCACCCTCGATACCGGAAGGACTTCCACCGTTGGTGGCCGTGTTCGGGACCGATTCCGACAATGTCGATGTATCGTCGTTGTTGGATTCGCGCTCTTCGCTCGAATTTTTTGAAACCTGATCATTGTTGTTGCTGCTGCTGCCAGCAGCATTCGTTGTCTCTTCTTCGTCGTCTTCGTTTTCTGGTGACACCCCCGGCTCCGCATCCGGTGGTGATGGAGTCAATGATACTGCTGTGCCGCCCGTATCTTCCTCCGGAAGATCAACGACTTTCTCCCCGACAGCAACTCCAGTCATATCGCGTGGCACCACATCCTCGGTATCGTCGTTCCCGTGCGCTTTATTTCCATCGTCGTTGACGATGGGAGCAGTAGCAGCACCGCTCACACTACCACCGCCATCACTCGAGCTACTGAGTGGATTATCGTCGTCACTCTTGCTATCATCAACCTGGCGCGGTAAGAACCGTTCCACGTCGATTGTCTCCTCAATTGTTTCTTCGCTATTGCTTGGTTCACTTTTAAGGCGCTCCATCTTAGATGCTACGGATGATAAATGTTGTTTCTCGTCATCAAACTCAGCCATTTCGTCGGACGTTGATGGCGGCGATGGTCGTAAAGAGTCGGTAGATGGTTCCACTTCCGGAACATTGGCAGTGTTAGATGTAGGCTCATCATTGATCTGGAAGCTGTCGGACGATTGATGGTCGGCCATGATTTTCTCTTCCTGTGGTAATTGATTCTCTTCCTGCACAACCGTATCGTTATCGGGTGATGGTTCCACAATTAAAGCTCGTTTTCCATGCTCATCTAATGAGGGACACACGAAATTGACAAAACAAAATCACCATCAATTTTTCACCTTAAAGTGCAAGTGACCAACACCATGAGCTACCATCTGCGGTGATTAACCGTTGTCGGTATGATGTTTGCCTGTACAACCTAATACAAATGAATAATTGAAATTCTCCTCCTTCGTATGGATAACGTTCCTATGCAAGAAGACTGTTGGAATTTTCATTGGAAGAATGATACGGTAATACAACAAACAAAAATCCCTTGCGTCTGATATGAAAAAGACGTAAAACATTTAACAAATTTCTGCCTTACCATCTAATGAACAAATTCCATGAACAAAAATGAAACAATTCGGTTCGTCCTACACATGAAAAATGTCCTCGTTGTCCTCTTTTTAAATGGATACTTGACTTTCCAAGGAATTTCCATGATATTTTTGCACATAAAAAGTTACGCGCACGTTGAACCATGTAATACTAATTTTTAAGCATACAATTGTTAATCTAAACTATTGATAAGCCACCCTTCTATAAAATCTGTGCTACTAGCTCGTAGGGAACACGATCGGAGCATTATATTTTAATGCACGTACAAAAGCGTACAGGACCTCTTTTTCATACTAAATTTTATATGGAACCCCTAACTGCATGGCTTAAAACGTGTGTAAACAGGCCACCATTGACACAAAAAAGCGCTCAGGCAAACATCGAAAAGGACAACGTTAGCACGGAATGGCGGTTAATGGTTGTGTCGGTTAGCTTGTAAGCAGGAGCTGTCAAGCACAATAAAGTGCCCTCAAATTAGGCGTCATTTTTCCATTTCAGTTACTCTGGTGCTTTGATCCTTACCATCTGGCAGTTCCTGCGGCTGGTCCTGCTGCTTCGGTTGGTCCACGCTCGTATTTTCATCCAAACACGACGCTAAATCCTGGTCACCGTGTGCAGGAGGAGAAAGTTCACTCGAGTTTTTCCGCGATGGTATATGATTGGGCGATTTAGGTTCGTGTGCGATTAGATTTTCACTCATCGCCATGTTTTCGCCCTCATCTGTGGCATGGTGGCACGGTTCTGCACCGTTTTTCTGCAGCTGATCTTCTGCTGCTTCTACCTGCACCTGCTGCTCTACCAACTCGCCAACAGTGGTAGGAATTTCTTGTGGGGTGTTGGTCGCATCGCCTGTTGAATCGGCATCGGTCGACTCGTTCGGAAGCTTTGCCTCAATCTCGGTAACCATGCCCGACGATTGTCCCGACTGATCCGTTTGGCCTCGTTCCGTGCTGGAAAGCGTTTTGCTGGCCGGTGACGATGAAGTTGAACCAGCTGCACCAGTCCCGGCATTATCAGCGGCACGGTCATCGACAACTTTTTCGTCGATGTCAAGTGGATTCGACGGATTGTCCTCCTCATCGGGCTTGTTGCTCGACCCGGAGTCTATCGGTGGTGAAGCGCCCCGTTGCACATCAGATTCATGCTTTTCCGTGTCTTTCGGCTCAGGAGATGAACCGTTCAGTATGGCCGTTGTTGCCGCTGAGCAGCCCGAGTACGATTGTAGATTATCAGAGCTTTCAATTATTTCTATCTTGATTTCCTCATCGTCCTGTGAGAGGTTGTCCACAGCCGAATTTTTACAGGCACTCGCGTTCGTTTCATTCTCCTTTTTCGATTGCTTTTCCTCCTCTTCGTGGGAATCGTCGGAATCCGATTGCTTATCCCCTCTGCCGGAAGCAGATTTTTCCTTTAGCTTTGGAGATTTGGGATTGACGCAACGACAACAGGAAAACATGATGGTGGTACGAGTTTCGGCGTGTTTTCAAAATTTCTCTTACGCAGGTTAGTAGCAAACGGTTTAACGCACTATTCGAATATGAAAATGTTCTAACAATCTAAGACCGTGGTGGAAAATTTATATAACCATTACAAAACCATAAAATTCACGGTTTGTCCTAGCTCCGATGACACAACTTTTTGTTGCTTTTTTATCAATACAACACACAAGAATCACATTACTGTTAATTAAATAACAATTCGTTATACTTCAGGTGGATAAATCGCTTGAGAAAGGTAACGCTATCGAAAATGCAGCAAACACAAACATACGATCTTAACGTTGTATCAAATTAAAAATTTAAATGGCAAGGCTTTAACAATGACTTTAAGTAGTAATCCTCGGTTGCAATTTGTTTGGTCTCCGGAGAGGTTTTAAAAAATAACAATCTTGCTTTCCTGCGAACACGTTGCTGACGGCTTTTCTCACGAGAACACTGCATTACAGTTAGTGTGTGCCTGATTGTATGTGAGAATCAGGATGTAACCAGAGACGCCCATTAATCGCTTCCGTCAACATCTGAAGCATTCCGGCACTTGGTGTGCTCCCACCGTCCTCATCCATCTTCACGATAATGATGCATATTACCAACTCTACGTACATCATCGCCCCCGTTGCCACCCTTCATTAAATGTCCATGGGGACAAAGGGTGCAAGCAAAGGAAAAGCCAATGGAACGATAGATTAATTGAATTTTGCGTCCACAGTGTAAGTTTCACAGTAAACAAGCGAAATTAGGTCATACACTAGTGGGGTGAATGTGACACCTTTACATCGGGACTTTTCCCCAGCGAGGTCAGCAACAGCAATGCTGTTCAGGATAGGGACAGGGAGCATGAAAACCAAGGGCATGTTTATATTAAAACTGTTGCTCGTGACGTGGGCGATGGTAGATGGTGGGATAAAATGTAAAATACAGCACGCTTAATCATATTGGTCAATATTTAACAAATGGGTTTCTCTCTTCTCTTTGCATTATGGTACTATTTCAGAGCAAATGGTAAAATATTTGTATAACAAACCTGCTGTCTTTTAAATAGAAAGGATTAAATATTAAGCTATCGTTAGCGTCATTAAAATTTCCCAGACATTATGTTTGTATTTGCTTCTTTTTCAAACGAATCATATCCTTCTATATGTGCTATGTGTTTTTCTATCCAATCCTTCTGTGCGCGATCTACAAATTTCTGCAATTCGCTTGTAGTCGTATAAGTAATGTTATATGTAGCGCATACACTAAGAAACACTTTTATTGTCCCGCACGGGATGCTGATGCATAATTGATAACAATCGGATGAAACTGAGCGTGGGTTTGTACAGTTTTCCTGAAAGGAAGATGGTGTAATGGGAAATGTTCGGACTCAACTCAACATACGCGCACGAAAAAATAAACCACCCAATCAAGCACTGACACACTAAGCACAACCGGGTGTGGCGGCACAGTTTTCGGGGCTCACACACGGACACTCACATCATCCACTTCCCTATCAAACTGGGAACTGAATTGCGCTACCCGAACACACGTAATGCCACAGCCCCATATATTAGTGGGCTAGTCGTGAAATTATCCTTTTGATAACGGAATACGGTACGGCTTAGATACACCGAACCCGCTAGCTAATAGACACACGAAAAGGTGAGGACGAAATCAAATTCTCTAATGGGACATTAGTCCACGCACATTCACGAACCACACACACACACACAAAAAGAGCACTAAAGATAATGTCCCGCCGTGCGGAAAAGCCGTGCCGAACTGGGCGGCAATGCTACCGATCGATTCAAAACGCCAGCCTCGACTGGAACGGCCGCGGGCTGGTAGGAATCTGCGAAACCCAACCCTGCAAATCGTGGCGAACAGTACGGAGGTGCACAAGCCAGAGATGGCAACCGTCGGGTTGACGTAACTTTTCCGGGAGTTGCCGAATACCCGAGATAGCGAGCTGTGGCACAATAATCGGCTATAGCATTTCCCCATGCTAGCTCCATTTTCCTCCTTTGAAGACCAAATGCAACACGATGTTTCCCCTGGCCGGATTCATTCCGGAGAGCATGCATAGCAAACCGTTTCCGCTCTTGTTATGTGTGCTCGTGTTTTTCTTTTTTCTTGTCCATGCTCTGCACACGTGCTGCAGTGACCGCTTCCATAGTAGGAGAACAAACCACAAATCTTTATCGTGATCCTGCTTGGAGCTGGATGCTGCGAATTTTCCACTCTCACGCTCGTGTACGCGACCGTTCTCTTTTCATTGTGTTGGGCATTCATTCATTGTTGTCCATTGTTTTGTCCCGCAACGGCCAAGATATCCACGTCCGTAATAACAACAACAAATTAAGAAGGAATAGCATACCTACACTACTTGATAAAATCATATTGGAAGGCTTTTTTATTCTTGGTATTTTTACCTTGTTTCATATATTATTCCTCTCAAATGCCTTATGTTCCCTAATATTATAATAGCAAAAAAACACACGAACTATATCCCTTTCAATGCACAACCACCAAACCAAATTGGTAAAACAAAAGCAACAATGTGGACAACATGGGGAGATACATTTGCTACAATGAAACACGGTGAGCAATAATGTAAATCTCGAGCGATGATAAAATCCTCTACAGCGCAGTCTCCGTACGATTCTAACCCTCGTGTTTGTTTTTTTTATCTTGTTCAGTTGGCCATATCCTCCATCTTCCATTCGTCCATGTTCTAGTATTGAGAGTAGGGAAAGTGTTGATGACACCTTGGCACAGGACAATAACACTCTTCAAGGTGTTACGAAAGTGAAAAGTGTGAGTGTATAGCCGTGTAATGTAAGTGTGTTGTTGACATTCAAAATAAATTAATATTCTGTTTAATGCAGAATTTATAACACATTTTTTTATGAGAAAAAAAAAGATAATGTACAAGAAGCTGTTATCTGTTGTCATAGTTAAATAGGCTTTTGGATAAGAGGAATCATATAGCGAAGATTCGCAAAATACTTAATCTGGTAAGAAAAATCGACAGACAGGATAAAAAAATTTGAAAAAAACTCATCATTTTTTTAATAAAACATATATTAAAGACAACAGAAATATTTTTTTCACACCCGTATTTCTACATTTTTACAAAAATCGTAACTAACTCCTATCATGGTCAATATCTGCCGCAAATCTTCTCTTCTTCTTTTATGGCACTACAACCTAGAGAGGTGGTCGTCTTGAGGCCTGCCATTTCGGGCTACTTTTTTTTCTTCTTGGCCTTAAGGACCTGTTTTTGTCACGTTGGTCATATGATGGATTATTAAACTTTTTTTTATTATTGTGTGATGGTCTGATAATAATAATTTTACCAAGTAGTTGGATAGTAAGTATATGCTACGGGGGAACGGTCCAGAGAAGATTTTGGTCTCGGTTCATCGTGTCAAAGACCGACCAGATCCGCCTATACCAGTATCCAACCGACCCGGTCCAATCTATTAAACTTCTGGATACTGCATACTCGGTAGGTTTATTGATACCACAAACTTGGACTGTCAATCCTCAAAATACAGGGGATAAGGTCCGGTTAGGATTCGATCCTCGATCCTGCTGTGAGAAGACCAGCGCCGCTATCCACTCGGTCTCGGGATTGCCAGTGGATTTCTAGTTTCCATTACTTATATTTACCCGCAAAAGGAGAGCCAACCCTGCGTACAATCTTATATATAAATGA
This sequence comes from Anopheles minimus, assembly GCA_000349025.1. Classification (NCBI taxonomy): domain Eukaryota; kingdom Metazoa; phylum Arthropoda; class Insecta; order Diptera; family Culicidae; genus Anopheles; species Anopheles minimus. The sequence continues at coordinate 512,991 of KB663821.1, forward strand.
CCTCTTGTTAAAAAATTATGTAAAAAAATACCTGATTTGATAAAACACATCAGAGAAAGAAATTGAGAGAACATTCCATTGTTTATCTAAAGGATATTATCAATTAGTAATATAACATCCACTCCAGTGACTTTAGAGCAAACTTTTTAGACTTTTTACTTTCCCATTCCCATTCAGTAGTAAGAGGTGGGACGATATCAATCACCTCATCATCACCTCACATACTCTTACAACAAATTGTTTACCTAAAATTACTTTCCCCTGTAGCTGAACAGTGGAACTGTCTGCAGTTTGAGTACGATTCCGGTACCCACGATCTACGGTATTTCGAAGAAAACACCGAGTCCAAATAGTACCATTTGAGTTGAAGAGTAAATCGAAGAAAAATGGAAACTAATCATGAACATAGGGGTGTGAAATAATGGCACGTTAAGTAATCAACTGAAGAGCCACAGGTATACCACTATTGTTTTAGCATTATTTTTCTTTTAATTTTAATGTTTGAGTGTAATGAGATCAATTATACCTGCATATGTTCAGCAGAATGCAGATGCTAGTTCGCTAGGGTATTCCAGCTGGAAAAATCTACACAACCCATTAGATTGTCGTTGTAACGAAAGGAAATCCCAACGTACCGCTTGAAGATCGTATACATGGCTGGATCTTTTAATAGCCCTTAGGTATAGCCAGTGTTCGGTCTACGTACGCAGACCCTACGTTAGCTTCGTTCAAAATATTGGAATACAACGCCACCAACGCAACGCCAGCGTAGGAAAACTGATATCGTTATTCAGTCAGAACCGTATCTCTCTCGCTGCTGCCTGTGTATGTGCTGCCAAACGAAACAACCAACCACCGACAGCCACTCGTGGGTCGGAACTGGATTGAAATAAAAATCATTCGAGGTGTAACCACGCACGGTTACGATGGATCATTGCTGTTGAATTAAACATCACCCAGAGTGTTGCGTTGCTGGTGGTACAGAGAAAGTGATCTTTTTTTTATAAAATGCTGTTTATAGTTTGTTGTAAATTTACTAACCTCCCTGCAAGAGTCATATTTTACAAAAGCTTTTTAGAAGCCTCGAAGAAGCTTTTGCACACCAAAGGTACGATCATGTCCTTATAAGGAATGCAATTCCAACCACTCACCATCAGATGCACATATATAGAAAAGGGGGCCACAATCATCATCAATGCCATGTATGTACGCAACCACACACCGCAACCCGAAGGGATAAAGCTTTGGGTCTTATCTTACACTCTTCACACGTGAATATAACCGTCATGGTGAGGTTCAATACATGCCCGTACGCTGATGATGGTTGTGCTGAACCTGCTGTCATTTGCAAGGGAGTCATATTTCACTGAAACCCTAGTGGGAGAAAGCAATAGTGTGGATGTTTTATTGCGCACAAAACAACGGCAGGAATCACACCAAATTAGACGGAATGGAAATGATCTATGATGGTGATTCAATCGGACCGAAATAAACGGCAACACTCCTAGGAGTAGCATTCGGTGCCGTGCGCGATTTATACCTTTTTTTTCTTTACGCACAACTTTTACAACTTGCTCATCACAGAGTCTATTTTAGGCTAGCAAATTCTTGCTCAACCAATCGTTTTTGCCATCAATTCATCGAATTCTACCCAAATCGATAGATAACAAACACACCCTGCACCCTTGGATGATGATTGTAGCAGCAGGCCGGTATCTATTGCACACGCAACGCCACCTCTTCTCTCACACACGCTCACTATTGCAATACGAGGTATTCATAGCACGATTCGGCCGAAAAAGCACCACCTGCAGATTATCCTCGATACGATTTCAGCTGTTTTAACTCGCATCAGCCTTGGCCCTCTATGGTTATCTGCGGCACTTTTCGACACACCTATCCAGCAACGAATAACTACAGCAGTAATTATTTTAGTTGGCCGTACCCAACCCATTCAGCGCAATGACGAATCAACCGTTTGATTCCTTTCCTTTGTGAGTCATTGAATATGACCGCGCTAATGATTGCTCATCCGCAGCGGTGAATGCTGATAGGCCTTGCTCATTACTCATCTTGTAATTTTACTATGCGTTTCATGTTCTTGTTTCCAGCGAATAGGAACGGTTCGAATTCTTCGCTGGAGACGTATCGTCGCAAGGGAAATGTTGTAGCCGGCCGTCAAAACAAAAAACCCTTGCCAAGGGGCAATGGCCTGTACATTCATCCACCCTCACCAAACCACCATGGGCGTTTGCGCACCCGTACTTAATTTGCGGAACACATTCTAATAACTACGATTTGTCGATCGGCAGGAATAAGAGCTATTGCTTACCGAATGCAGGAATTAGATACCGCTGATACGTTTGCTAACTGTTTCCACACAACACTTTTGCCCGTATTCTTTGCTTTGATTCGAAACTCCAGCGACAATCATTTGTGGAAAGTTCCTTCAACGATGGTTGGACTATATCGTGCTCTCTTGACAATCGATGACACACTCTTTGACGTTTTAGAGCAATTACGAGCAGAAGCAATTTGTTTTATTTCTTTATTTTGTACATGTTGAAAGCAGCTAGCTGATGTGCATTCACTCTTCAAAATAGTAAAAACATTGTATTAGGTTTTGCTTTATTAAATTTTGTTAGTAGAATCGTTGAAAAGAAAAATACAAACTAGAGATAGAGTCTGGTCCGTAACGCATAACGCATGCACGGATAATCGAAAATTGTTCAATATGTAATGCATAACGGTTTATCAAAACGAATTTTATCTTCCAACATACGAATTTTCATGTAGACTGATATTTCCTACTATTTGCACACATCCATTCTCATTTTTCTCTATGCGGTTTCTTGGTGCTAATGTAGACATATGTTCTCACAAGCTGGAGCACGCGTTTGAACTGTAAAACATATTCGTTTTATTGAATATCGAAGAGCCAAATATGATGGAAATAATTAACTAATATTTTCTTGTACTGTATTCGTGCTTTGCAGTTGAAAGCAGTGAATAGACAGTCACACCACAAACAATAAGCTTATTTGAATGGAAAAAGTTCTATGCGTTTTCCCATTTTGTTTGTATTAAGCATCGTTAGAAGGAAAACTATCATGTCTTTTCAATTATAAAATGGATTATATGTTACCCAGTGAGCACGCTTTTGATCCTTTTCACTTTCGTGGGTCGTAAAGATGGACTTGTAAACGGCGGATGCTTTCGGATCCTTAGCGACACTGTAATCATCCTTAGACTTCTTAAAGACGGGATCCTCCCCTATCTTGTCGCTTATCAGGGCACGCTTATTCGGAACCATTGGTTTGCTGCTACTTTTGCTGCTTCCCTCGCCGTTAGCCTTTGCTGAAGATGGCATTAGTTTTTTATCCACCATGCTCGTAGAAGGGATGATTATGGATTCTGCAACCCCAGCTGAAGTGGATGAAGAAGAAGTTGTTGCAACAGCGGTCGATTCCGAAGTGGCGGTAGATGTCGTTGCAACAGCGGTAGTTTCCGAAGTGGCGGAAGAAGTAATAGTAGCAGAAGCCTTTGATTTAGACTTTTTATCTAATTTAGCTTTCTTTTCTGCTCGTGCCCGACCATTCCGAGCTTCCATTTTTATCCGCATTTGCTCAGTTTCTTCCTCAGTTCCATTGAGGATTACAATGTCCTCATCACTGTACGGTTTTTGGCACTAAAATGATGTAAAAAAACGTAGAAAGTAAATACAAAACGCAACAATCAGGAAGCAGGAGTCGTCTAACTACTTACCACTGAGCACACTTTACCCTTGACTTCCTTGAGTGCTCTTTCTGAAAACACGCATCCACAGGTCCATAGGGCAACGAATCGAAATTGGCCACTCATTTCAAGTCCAATCAGGGCACAAATGTACGGCGAACTCTTGTCATCCTTTGCTTCATCATAGGCCGGGTTAGCAGTCAAATTTAGATTCTTGATGTCCTTTAGCGATTTGATATGAGCACAAGCCTCGGTCATTTTCTCCTTATCCAGCAGTGCCTCTATCACATTTTGCTTCGAGTACAGTCTGCCCAAACCACACATCACGATCGGCTGCTGTAGTCGCAATTGAGTCAACGCACAGTGCTTCCATCGAAATTGCCTTTCTGCGTCTTTATCTTTCTGCAATTAGGAAGAGCAGTCTTTGAAGTCACGAGCAAGCATACAAAGCATCGGATAGAGAATGAACCTACAACATACCTGTTCCGGTTTCTTCTTAAGCCGCACTAACTCATCACGGCGAGGAATAGTACCACCATCACATCCCATGATAGCAAACGCGATTTATTCTCTCCGAAAGTACGAAAATAATAGATTATCAGCCGTGTACAAAGCAAAAACTTTGTTTACAATTGTTTTGTTATTCACTTTTGACAGATTATTAATCACCCTTACGCTAGCAATGCTTCGAAGGGAGGGGAAATATTCAGCTTGTGAATTAATGTTGTTTTTTTTATTGATAATTGTTCATTGATTTACGCACATAAACTTGAAAAAATGTTTTCCTAAGTTGAAAGCTGCGTTTTTTAGTTTTGAAGAGCTAATTAAGGGTCATTTTCGTAGTATTCATCAAATAATAGGGATCACTAGCTAGAGGGATCTGTCAAACGAAATCAAACCAACAAATATTGCTGTCAAAAACGCGCGCCGAACAAACACCATTGCGGCAGTTCCCGCTACAGGAAGATACACGGCTTGTTTCCTCGAGAAAAGCGTTTCGTGACCGGTATATACAAAAAATTGCTGAAAAAATGCTGCATTTTGAACGCAGATCAATCGTAAACGGAGCCTTTCTGAAGAGACAGGTTGGCCAACCTATCAGTATTCATTTGAAGGTGGATCGTGCCGAAGATGGTTGCAAATCTTTCAGCGGCAAAACAACAGACGGTGTTAATGTTCAGGTGATGCTATCGGAACCACTGAACGGTACTTGCACGGGATGGATCGAAGTAATTGGTGTTGCTGGTCCCAACGACACAGTTCGCGGCAAACAGGTAATTTGTTTGATTTGGGAAAGGTGAGGGTCTCATGTTTGCGTCAGACATTAACCACAATCTACTGCTATTTGTTCCAGATCATCACATACTTTAACGTCGGAGATAAAACGGAAAGCTTTGATGCGGATGGACACAACATGCTTTGCACGTTGCTGTCCGTGTGTAAGGAACCATTTTACATGGGTCCACAAATGTAATTGTATGGAGAATATACGTAATGTTTGAAGTTCCAACACCGTGTGATTTAGTTTTGCACAAATGCTTTACCGTTTCGGTTCCGTTTTATTCGTTCAGCTGTAAGGTTACTTCCAGCAGCAACCACAACATGCGCCAGCACTCGAGGGCTACACCATAGCAAATTGGAAAGCATTCGATGATGAAACCTATAATCGTGTCATTGTTGATCGTTCCTTTGGATGCGTATAGCAGCAAAGCTTCAGTTTCCCTCCATGCGTACCACGGCACCATCAGCGTGACTGTGGCAACAATTTTCCACGCTAAAAAGATCGCTTCTTTTAGCAGATTGACCGGTTCGATCGATTGCAGGAAAGTGTCCCAGATCGTTCGGATCGTGAGATTGCGCTTGTCTATCTCGCGCTCTATCAACCGCTGCAGGTAGTCAATTTTATCTAACGGACTGCCCTTGATCGACCGAAAAGAACACACAAAATCTCCACAAACGTACACGACGGAAATGCACAGAGCTGATAGCAGCTGACCCATACCGGTGTACTGCTTGCGATCAATGTCTGGCGATTCGAGCGGATCGTGTTGGTACACGAACTCATTCCAGCGATAATGAATCGAGGAAAAAATGTAATTCCACAGCCGCGGGATGTGGTATGGTTTTGCCAACACATTGTCAATCATTGGTTCCGCTCGTTCCAGGTATCCGTTAAGAGGGATGTAGCTTAGGTGCCGTTTTTCCGCTTCATTCAACAGCTTTAGATCGATCGCATATAGCAGATAATTGGAGGTGATGCATTTTTCATTGCGTTCATTGGGCGGTTCACTTGCCACAGGAATGCACACGATTTGCCACGGAAGAACGGCTTTTGCACTCGTTATCAGCGGATCTTTATCTTTACTGCTTGTGCTGCTGGGAGTTGCATTGGTGATGTTTAATAAACACATCAATTCCTTCATTGGTCTTCCCCGCTGAATGGCTGGAGCCAATACAATATGTTCATCTGCACTGCTAGTTCTAGTTGTAGAGAATAGCACATGAAAAAGAAAATTGAAACATCCCATGAGGATCGTTGGGGAAACGATGCCCGATTATGCATAATACCCCTTCAACCAGGAATATTTGTTCCAGCAGGACATGAATGGTAGAATGAACTGCGGTAGACAAAGTCGCATATGGCCACTGCTGCAATCACTAATATGGTGTAAAAATTCTTCCCTCAGCTGCACAATATCAATTTCTCCTAGTGTGGAAAGGAAACACGCAAAAAAGGCGATAGATTAATCACGGCCGGTAATCGAGACTAACGTGCGCCAAGCAAATACCTTCTATCTCCATCAGCACACATAACACCTCAGGGTTGCTGGATCGATCAATGAAGCTTTTGATGCCATGTACTTTGGTTCTTTTTAGCCATGGATATCGCCAAAACAGGATTATAATCCACAGTCGTCGGGAGAGTGCAACGGCTTTGAAGAGAATGTGCTGATAGGTATCAAATAAATTCATAATCGGATCAATGGACACAAAATTATACTTGCGTAACTGATGAAAAAGAATGGAAGCAGAAAACAAATTAGGACAATGCATCTGATGGCATTCAGCGTAATTCTGGTAGTCGCTGCATCTGTCCACATGATTTTAATTGTGGATGGTGATGGATCCCACGTAGCAAGATTTGGGCTGTGCTTCGTTCGGCACAACGATCACTACTATTAAGCGATCGTACAAAACGTAAACAATCGCCTCCTCCAGAACGTTCACGTGCTTATCAATGTTTTAAATTAATCTGCTCTCACCAATACATCTCATATTTGCTAGAAATGCTGCATTGGAAGCAAAAAACTGGTATGTGTACTCTTTTGCTTACATCAAACATCTTTTTTTTCCCAACGTTATGGGCTTGTTTCTTGACCGGTATGAAAATAGATTTGAATCGCACTTCCGTATGCAAGCAAACTGGCCAATCAAGCCGATGAGAAATCCATAAATAAGTTGTCGATTTAATTCAATTGGATCAAACAAAAATTTCCACAGATCTTCTTTCTGATGTGTCACTCTTTAACATGAAACATCGATAGCATATCGATACTGATCGTTGGAAATAATTGAAGTAGTAGCATCAACAAAATGAGAAAGAATAAATCACTGATCTATTAAAACTTGATCAGCAAAGGAAATTACACCTCTATAGCGTGAAAATACATAAAGGAATATTATAACCCTCGTTGTTCCAAAGTTTGTCATCACAGCAGTTAAGCTTGATAGTTGTTTTTGAATTAAATACAAGAAATTTTATCTGTTTAACGAAAATACAAAGTATTTTTTTACATCAACACCCCTCATAACATATTTGTTGTGTAACGAAACATATAAAACGAGAGGTTCAACAGTAAGTCCTGTTAATTATTTTAAATTACCGATCTTTACATATACAATAACCGCATACAAAACAGAAAGCTTTATGGATTGTGCAGATCGAGTATTTGTGCACATCCGCCAGTTATCCCGAAGTATTTGTGACACCCATTGCGATCGATTCTTCATTCAGCTCGTTCTCCCGAATGCCATACATACCGGCCAAGAGCACACCGTGCATTATCGCACTGGCCGGATTAACGTCGGTCGGTGCCATCAAGGGTCCGCTGTCGCCCTCGTAGACGAACGGCAAGCGTAGTATCCAGTAAGAACTTTGCGTTAATTTGATCGGTTCCGTCATGCCGGTCGTAAACGTGATACTGTTTTGCATGTTGTTCTGGAAAAGTTTCACCTTCGGATCGATAATTACGTTCACCGGTGCCTTCGGTGTAATGATGTGCACACGCATTAGCTGTGCCGTGTTGTTAATCGTATTTCGACACGGGCAAGGGAAGTAAATGGGCATATCGTTGAACACTACCTTGCTGCCACTGTCGCGTACAATTTCAGACCCGCAGCGCAGTATGCTGTCTGGCGCATTCATGATGAACCGATGGCCTCGCAAACATTCGTACTCCACACCGATGAATATTTTAAGCGTGAACGTTTTGTTGTGTTCATAGCCTTTCGACGCATGCTGGTTTCCCTTTTTGCGGTTGCGTATTTTCTCGTACGAAGCTGCCCAACACTGTGCATGCTCGAGGCGAACGCTTGTGTCCCATGGTAGGAGAAAATTCGAACCCGACAGAAACCCACTCTGCACATGTTCCGGTAAACTGGTATTGTGTGTGTAGATAGAGCTGGAACCTAAACACACGAGCGACCAGGATGGAAACCGGGGCAGTAGCCCTGCTGGACACGCTGAATGCAACATACCCGGCAGGTACTCGGTGGTAGACGGCAATCTGGCCGGTCCAGCCGGATGTTCCGTCTCACCCACAGCAGAGTCTGTATCGTGTTTCAATTTGCCTAGTTTTATCACAATTTCTTCCATTTCCTCGTTATTAGGGTCAAGCTCTCCATCTTCTTCATCATTACTGTCAAGAGCATCTAACTCTTCCGTTTCTTTGCTTTCCTCTGGGGGATTCTGCTCTCCGTGGCGGTTACGGCGATCATTCTCTTTTTTAACAACATTTCCCTCCTCATCGTCCTCTTCCACATCAGAACCAATGTTAAAGCTTAAACTGGCCGAACTGTTTTGACTTCGTTGGCTACCGGACTGGAAAGGCGTATGTCCGGGAATGGGACGAACGGTCGGTCCAACGTCCGACGCCGTTCGTCCGGTGCTGTCGAACGACATGAGGTTGGAGAAATTTTTGTTTATAAATTCCGCTGCCCGAAAATCGCTTACGGAAGGCTCAAACACCGGGAACGGCACACGCTCCAAGCGATTGCAGTTGCTGCAACTTTTGGCTATAATTTGATAAAATTCATAGTTTGCCTGCCGTATGGTGTACGGATCTTCACGGTGTCCTTGCGTTCTGCCACAATTACAAGAGGAAACGTAAATGACGCCACTCGAATGTTCGGCCGGATCGATCGTCTTATGCATGCCCAGCACACATGGATTGCCACGCAAACTCGGATACTCGCATTGCTGTTTGCCACTTTGCCAGATCGCGTCACAGTACTCCTTTAGTCGCTCGATGCTGGGTTTCAGCTCGGGCCCACGTGCATACTCCATTAGAATGTGTAACGCTTCCTGGTACTTTGTTTCGTGAAACGAGGCACTGTAATGTGGTGGTAGCATATCCTTATACTTGAGCATGGCCAAATCAAGACCTTGCTCACAGATTTCACCAAAAAACCGCTCATCAATGTCGACAATGTCATGGAAGTTTTGCAAGTAGGCACTCTGAAACGAGAAACGACACAAAGTGAGTCAATTTGTGAGTGCACTGTTTGGCCATCTGAAAACTTACATAATCCGCATCGTAGGCATCATAATATGGATCATTTGGATTATCGATGAACAGCTCGTGCATGTATTTGAACATCGCATACCACGCTTCGGTTGTGGGAAGCTTCAAATACGGAAAGAAGCTAGATCAATGCAATCATTTCAAACCACCAGAGTGAATACTTACCGCGAAATGTGTTCTGACGCGTTGTCTTCCAGAACTGTCGTTTTCATCAAACCCGAATTCCAACGCATCCTCCACGTGTTCTTGCACCAGACTAAATATGCCGCGTTCCTCATCCGCTGTTGGATCTTTAAGCTCGAATTTAAACGTCGACGGAAACCCGAAACAATCGTAAGGTTTAGCTTGTTCCAGTATTTCTTGTTCATCCTTATCGGGTAGTGTACCCGTGCTTGTTTGTTGCTGTTTGCTAAGGTACATCGAGAGCAGGTCGATTGATTCTATTAGCGGATCTTGGCTGCGCGTTTTCGATACGCTGTAGAAAACAAACTGTTTTGTTTTGGGCAAAGAAAACAGAGACATCGTACTGTTGTTCGTGATGATGAACTCATTCCGGAGCATCTTGTTGATGTAGTCCTCTACCTTGGTTTCGAGTACGTCAATCTCGTCAAGCAAATGGGTTTCTCCATTGTCTGGGAGGGTGAACATAAACAACAGCCTTGGGCTGCACAGCCGACAGTCTTTTCCCATGAACGATCCTACGTTTGCACTTTTTAACATTTTGGGTAAAAATTTCAACACATACTTCTCGCGTATTATTTTCAACGATTTAAAGATGGACAGATAGGACATATCGAACGATGCCGACGACTCTGCTAGCACTAGTATATGGCATACCTGAAGGGCAAATAGCAAAACTCTGGCGAAACGTGTGCGTATTGCACTATTGAATTCGATAAAATGTAACGGCGATTCTTCGCTCTTTTCGAGCATCATTCGCTCAGCAAGATTCAACAGCACAAAGTTATCGAATGGTGCATCGAAATGAAGGAATAAAGTTTGCCCTTCCGATCGGAAGTAGAATTTTACCCGTCCCTAGAAAAAAAAGATAAGGGATGAGAATGGCACTGGTACATGGAACGTTCAACCTTACCTCAGCTCCCGACTCATCCGATAACAATGGATGTGTGTGAAGAATATTGAAGTCGACCAATTTGTTGCAATGAGCCTCATTCGATTTGCCCAACACACCAACTATCACCATCTGTTTATCCTTTTGAAACAATTTCTCTCTGTACCGGTGATGGAAGAAAAAGTTAGAACTTTTAGTTAGTTACTTCTACTAGCTCTAGCTTTTACTTCTACTTAGTTGCGTAGTCCCTTCGCAATTAATTTGAAAAAAGCACAACTCATACCTTATATCGAGGGGTATATCGGGATACACAAAACTTTCGTACGGTTTCATTTTCAATGTTTCAGCTCGCAGTTGCAGCGGCAAGGCACCACGATATTTTCGACACGATTGTAAACAAACCAAATGTCAGCGCATGCTCCGCGGTCATGACATATGTGCGACATTTCCTTATGAATGTACACAAATAGAGCTTCGCCAATCGTTCCGCAGATGGATCTTCGTTTGGCGCCAATTTCGAATCGAAGGCGTGTGTTGTGCTTTGTTAATTATTCGCGTTATTTCTTGAAAGATGATTGCTTGAGCCTTTTACGTAGTGTTTCGTTATTTGATTTATCAAACTGGCTTTTGTTTTTGCACCCGACCACACGTCCTTGTTTGTGCGTATACAATAGCGCGTTCAAAAGCTCGGAGTCTAGCGCGTGTCCTCAACAGGACAGCGCATGCAGTATACGCATGGATGTTTGGTGACCGGTGTGAGTGTGTTAGTGAGCCCTTTACAGAACCGAGTACTGGAGCGCTGTTCATAGAACGTATTGCTTATTATGGACTGGCAAAAAGTGGCATAAGCTGATAGGACATAGGGCAAAAAGGGTCTAGCGAAATTGGTAGATCTGTGTGAAAAAGGACTTCTGGTTTAACATTCGAGCAACTGCAGCTGACGATAAACGCATAAAACAACATGGGTAAATAGAATGAGGCGTGTTTGGTGCATTTGAGTGCGAAGGAGTGATGTACACGAGCAGAGTGTTTTGTAAAAGCTCCACATCCGCACCAGTCGGCCATAAAGAGTAGCTAATGTTTTTTTCGTTCCGCTATCCGTTATTGAGAATTGACCCGTCCTGGGGATTGTTTATTTACAGATTTGGAGATCGAATCGCAAAAGCCCACACTGGACCTAGCAAAGAACAGTCTCAAAAAGGTTCCCAAAATGGAAGATGCTCAGCAATACAAAGTGTTGATATTGGACGATAACGAGTTGCAGAAGATTGATAATATTGATTCGTACTTGAAGATCGAAAAGGTGAGGTCCTTTGCTGTGCATATTGTGGTCGTGTGAAATAACCTGATTTCATCTTAACCCGTGTGAATAATCTGGTTTCTTTGCAGTTATCGTTGTACAAAAATCAATTGCTGCGTATGTACGGCGTTTGCCGACTGCATTGTCTGAGAGAGCTGAATCTCTCCCACAACAAAATCCTCACGATCGAGGGTCTTAAAGATTTAGTCTACTTGACCCACTTGAACCTGGAGTGTAACAAAATCAAAACAATCGAACATCTGAATACGAACGTGAACCTTCAGTATTTAAATCTATCGGAAAACAGTATCACCAGCGTATCGGATATGTCTTACTTAAAAAACTTAAAGGTAAGTAGCTCACGGAACAATTGTTCCGTAAGCAATGGTGCTGCTAAATATCTGATTTGTCCGATGGTGCTTTGCAGGAACTATTTCTCAATGGGAATCGTATATCGCATTTAAGACAATGTGATAAACATTTACCTCAATCGTTGGAAACGTTAACATTAGCGAAAAACAATATAGCGGATCTGAACGAAATTTGCACGCTGAGTCATTTGAACAATCTTAACAGTATCACGATAGCGGACAATCCGTGCGTTCAGATGGCTGGGAATGTGATGTAAGTAGCTGAAAAGCTAATGCTTCCTGACACCTATGTAACTGAGCACTTTGTATCGTTTCTAGTGGATTTGACTATCGGCCGTTCGTATTGAACTGGTGCATGAGTGTGAAGCATATAGATGGATTTGTCGTCACTGCCATTGAGAGTCTTAAAGCGGAGTGGTTGTATAGTCAGGGGCGTGGCCGCCAGTTCCCGATAGGAGAACAAACCGCGCTTGCACGCTATCTGAGCAGTGTGTGCCCATTATCGGGCGAAGCGTTGGAAAATCAGAACGAACGTAAGCTACGGCTTATTCTTAGCAAGGCACAGCAGCATCAGCGCCAGTTGCAGGAACAAACAACACTTGGTAGTGATGGTGCGAACCAGTCAGCGAATAATTCCCCATCCTCGTTGCGTCGAAAAGGGCAGGCAACAAGGATACAGTCACCACGCGTATCGCGACTCAGTGGGCGCCAAAATTCGCCCGATGCAATGTCAAACAGTTACCATGGAAACCTTTCGAACAATTCCATGTCGTCGGGGCATAGCGAAAGTAGCTCCGGAGGATCGCAACTATTCGAGTTGACGAGATCGTTGATTGATAACATTACTTCGGACAACAATATTATGTCCCAAAGCTTGGATCCGAACATGTTGGCGAGCAGCAATGGCAGTACTGTTTCAGCCAACAGTTCAATCATTCTAGGTGCAAGCTCAGGCAACGAGTGTATTGTGTTAAGCAAACAACATCCGACGGTGATGAATCAAAACCAGGGTAGTTTGTATAATGGTAAGCTTCAGAAAGGTACAATACTCATGCAAGCATATAATTATAACTTTCCTTCCTTCTAGATCAACTTCCTAATTCTTCAGTGGTAGCAGGAGGTGGACCTCTGACGGCCGCATCTAAAATGGTTCCCGTTCCTGAATCCTTAATGAGTCCGGATTGTGGTCCTACTACGACAACGGCAGCCAGCATTGTACAACGAAATTTGCAACATTGTAATGCGCAACCTCAACCACAAACGCCGCAAATTCCTAAAGCTATTAAGACTAAAGGTATGGCGCTGGAATGAATGCTGTATGGGGTGCAAAATGAAATGCTACAAAGTGATGTGTCTTTCCTCTTTACAGACAGTAATCGTGCAGTAAGTCAAGCTGGCGGAGGCATTCCGGTGGCAAATGTGCACCCCAAAAGTGGAAGTCCTCGTACATCAAAGCGAAACAATAGCAGTGAACGTTCTTCGCCTTCTCTTTCACCGAGAAAAACACTCAACAGTCACAATAGCAATGGAGGCTCCGGTAGCAATAGCCATTCCAGACCAGTATCATCACAATCCAAATACTCCGTACATGCTGCTATAGCCACACCATCGGAAGGCGGTTCAAGCAATGCCGTCAGCTCCGATGATGACAGTGAAACAATCAACATTGAGAAGCTTCGCACTATTCGTCACAAAGCCGCACAGCAACAAACTCAGCAAAATCTCCAACACGTTGGCCACGGGTTGGGTCCGAAGGCGAAAGATAAGGAGGTTCCGGCAGCGAGTAAAGCAAATACCACGGAAACAGTGGACGATAACAAAGCGACAGAAAACTCCGCCATTCTTATACAGAAGCTCTGGCGTGGCTATGTAACACGCAAGCGGACTCGTGATGTGGTAGAGAAGTTGTTTCATAAGCGCACCAACGATCATATTTTACAGCTAACGAAGGACATGCAAGTGACGAAGGAACAGTTGGAATCGGGACGTAAAATTCAACAGCTACAAATGAAAGCTTTGCGTCAGCTGTGGCGTAAAGTCTCGTCTATGAATCCAGCAGAGCAAACGCGAGCCACTCACGGCAACACTGGGCAAACGCAAACGACAGTGACCGAAGAAGACGAAACGGGAGAATGTGGTCAGTTGGCAAGCGATGGGTTGGAGGGTAGCACCATCCAAGATCTCACCAAATCCTGTTCGATGTTGATGAACCAAGTGCAACAACTGCAAGGTGCAGTGCGGGACATTGTCAGTTGTATGCAGTTTTTGGTACACGTTCCGCCACCAGCACAACCACCGTTGAGCAATGCCACTTCCCAACAGTGTACCAGCGAAACACAAACGGATATCGTAGCTGTTGTTACGCCGCAGGTAGAACGATTGCAAGAAACGTTTCCTTTCGGTAAAGGATTTGATGGTTCTTCCAAGGACCAGGTGGGCGTAACGGGTAGCAATAAACTTTCACGGCCCTCAACGTTACCAATCAGCTCTACCGAAACATCACCGAAGCTTGTTGTTGGTCAAGGACAAGACACAACCATTGATGAAAGCCAAGAAAACACGGATATGGAATCGATAAGCGGTGATACACAAATCGTTCGAATCGATGAAGCTGATCGTGGAAACGACGAGGAAAACAATGACGGCGAGCAGAAGGAACGGGATGAGAAGGAAATAGAGATTGTGTCGAAAATTGAAGATCTAGTAACTGAAGCAGTAATTCCATAAGCGCCCGGTGAAATATTGATCCATCATTAAAGGACAGATTTTCTCACAAACTAAGGTAAATTTATTCGTAAACAAGAGATTAATGGAAGCATTTGTTGATTATTTTTAAGCTATTTATTTTAATTACTCTGGGTAATTATGTGCAAATTGCAGTTAGACAGCAACATAATTTTGAATTCAATTTAGTTATCTCTTTTAATATGTTCGTCGCAAATGCGCTGTTATGTATGATTCAAAGGGGAAACAGAGAAAAAGAGTTTATAAACTCTCATTACCAAAGATGTACACGATCAGTAATTTACAAAAGATAAATGGTTGAATGGCGACATAGATTTACAACGCTTTTTGGAACATTATTTTTGTTAGGTACATTTTGCAAAGTTGCATCAAAGTAAAGTAGCGCTGGATAGTATCAAAGAAAGTATTTCCGCATAGCAAAATAGTGACATGAAAAGTTCGACTGCAGAATCACTCTTTTACTTCATATGATAAAAAATAAGGAAACATTACAATACACAAAGCTTGTTTTGGGTTTGAAAAGATTAGGATACGCAATGGTTACAGAACTGCAGCTAAATTTCGTAACGCAAAACGGAAGATCACAGGTCCTAAGGTATATTGTAGTACTTTACAAATTTTTGTTTCGGTTTCTTTGAAAAGCTTTGAAAGATGTAGATTTTGTTATTCATGCTGGTCAAAACTAATACCCACTGTAGTAGCTATGTTGCCAAACAGCTTTCATTTATACAGTATCCATTCCGGAAAATGAACACATGTGCGCTCTCCTAGGAGCGCAAAATGATTTTAAGTATAAATGTAATGCATAAGATTCAACATCCCTCTATACTCAATCACCAACAAAAAGCGCATGAAGGCGCCAAACATAAAACTGAACCACCGTGTCGCCATGGTTGGCCTTAGGGGAAATCATGATGTGTGCGCAAATACAATACAGTAAAAATGCTTTTGTGTGTTGATCGACTGTTCATTATGAATAATTTTCAACTCTAATCCACACTACAAGTGCCTACATTTTACTTAGTTGCGAGAGGAAACGATGATAATGCGAGCAGAGCAACGGAAGTAGATTGAGTAGAGCATGATAATATTAGATGAATTGTTCTTTGCCAGTTTAAACGAACAGTGTACGTGGTTGCATTCATCAATGACCGGTTTATGATGAACGATACTACACGATCTAATCGAATCGGCTAATCAGTAGGAGTGGGTGGATGTTTTGAAGTTCTAGTATGAGTTTATGAAGATAGTCGTACAAAGTCACAGATTTTCATGAGAACACGTGTTAGAATAGCAATCACACATTTAGTTATGCATAATGGGCAATTACATATTTGGTGCACAGTTTTCTACTAGGAGGTAGTAGGACAGTTCAAAATTCCATACAAGAGAAATTTGCGATCCCAATTCGTATGCTTTTACTTGTGTTTCGAGTTAGAATTAGCGGAATAGTAGCAGATCACAAACTAGCCGTTAAAACATACAGACGCTCACGTTCGTTGAAAACCATAAGAGATTTGCACATTTTAGTATACCATTCCATCGATTTTAGCATTAGAGAACTATAGATAACGTTAGTGAGGTGTGGAAACAACAAAAACCCCTACTAAAGCCACAACCTTCACCTGTCCAATATATTGCAAATTTGTTGCGCGTGATGTTATTGTGCTTGTACGCTCGCAAAGTTTGTAATATTGATGTAATAGAAGACCAAGTGTGTGTGTAAGCATCACAGGGAATTTTGCAATGAGGAAAAGATCGCAACTGAGTGGGTATCGTGATAAAAGATGGTTAAGATCGTTGCTCGTATCATTCAAACATGTGAAAAAGATGTGTGAAGAAAGCGCATTGCTGTGTTTGTTACTATATACTTACACCAGGTCTTGTTCTCTCGCGATCTCTGCCTATCTCTCGCCAAAAAGCCAAAGCTAAAAACATGAAAGCATGAAAGGAATTCTTTCCAATAAAAAAAAACAGTCAAGTGCATAAACTTACAAATGTACAAATATGTGTATCTTCAGCAGTTTTTGATACTCCTTAACAATTAAACAATAAACGCATCGTCGCATAATACCTACAAAACGGAGTGTGATTTATCGGTCCATCGGTGATAGCTTTTGCGCGCAATCTGTTTTTCGCGGTGCTTCATCTTCACCCTCTGTGTTTTCCTCTTCATCCTCATCCTCGCCGTCCTCTTCGTCCTCATCGTCTTCGTCGTCGGAGCTCTGCGCAAGAAATTTGCGGTTCGTATTCCGAAACAATCCATCTTCATCCAAATCCTCTTCCAATTCGCGTTTTTTGCTAAACTTTCGTGGCCATACGCCTTCCTTCTCGAACACCTTGACATGCTCCGGCGTCAGTATGCGACAAATCTCTGCCTTCACCTTGTTGCCTTCCTCGATCGGTTCCACCAGCACGTAATCGCCCCGTTTGATCCACACATTTTTGCGAAACTTAACCGGCATCGACACTAGGAATCGTTCTTCCTCGCCATCCTGGGCCGTTTCTACCTCGTGTAAGTTGTTGCCCTTGCTGGCAACGATGCGCACGATCTGTTGATTTTCTTTCGGCACATCGAAATCGTCTGCCTCTTGCTCCTTCAGCACGTGTTTAATTTTTGTAACGCGAGACATAACGAGCGCGATGGAATGGAGGAAAACTATAGGAAACTCAATTTTTCCTTTATTTTAACCGATTACAGCGAACATGAAACTCGGCAAAACGCGGTTGAAAACTTTGCACCACGAAACAAAACACACGGTGAAATGTCAAAAGAAACCGGTAAACAAACAAGTATACACTACCACAGTCAACGAGTTCGATTGTCTTTGCTAAGTTTGTGCAGTGGCAACTTTGGCACCAATAGAATGCAATTTCTGCTGCACCTCAAAAGCCACTGTGTGTCGGACAACAACATATCCGCGCTTCGGTAGTTTTCTGTATTTGTGGATATTTGCCGGATAAGGTTCAGGGTAAGTGTTATCATTTGCTCAGAGTGTTAATCGAATCGGACATCGCCAAAGAAAGTGTGTTAATTGGTTGCTTCTCATTAGCAATGTTCTTTACCAGTTGCCTATTCGTTGAGCTACCAGTGCTACCGGCCATACCAGCCAAATGCCTTTGTTGAGGTAATAAATAATAACACGAATTGCGTGAAATCCTTTCTACCACTTCCAGCTACAAGGAGATCTCGCTAAAACTCTTCCCCAACATGGATGTGTCGGGGCATTCTTCGAACAAATCCATGCCCATCCATCAATGGTGCGCTCGTAGAGAACGTGGCTTGGGTGCACGGTTCGGAGATGCAGACACAATCCATCGTACTATCTACCGTTCGCTGGAGCCGAAGAAGATTTGGAACGACCCTGGCCGATTTCCCGGCATTGTACGAGACTACGGCGGTGCATTTAATTTAGAATTCTCTCCAGATGGAACACTGCTGGTTGCGGCCTGTCAAAAGAAATCGATCGTACTGTTCGATCCACTGACGGAGATACAGATCTGTGCCGTAAAAAATGCCCACACCGAGTGTGTGAACTGCATCAAGTTTATTGATCATCGCATATTTGCCACCTGTTCCGATGACACTACGGTTGCTTTATGGGACATCCGCAATCTGACCACGAAGCTTCGCACGCTGAACGGGCATAGCGGTTGGGTGAAAAACATCGAATACTCCAAACGCGATGGCATGCTGTTATCATCCGGGTTCGACGGTTCGATCTATGCATGGGAGATAAACAATTTCACAGAATATGGCTCGGTATACCGGCGAGTACTTCACACCTCGGGGCTGTTGCGGTCGCGTTTAACACCAGACGAAAACCGACTAGTGCTTAGTATGAGCAGCGGGTATTTAATGGTTATTCATGATCTGGATCTCGCCAATCTGGCAAGCGACCTCGATGGATTTTATCCCAACGTCTACCGATTGATGCAGGTCGGCCATCAGCTTATTCCAATGGCAGCGCGCTTCAGGCCCATGTTCTACTCCAAACGTAAGAAGAACCGCATCGAACTAGTGACAGACTTCCCGCCCAACAACAATCCGGAAATGATCTGTGGGCTGGCAATGCACCCGCAAGGTTGGTGTACCCTGTCCAGAAACGTTTCAACTGACGAAATGACCGAGTGGTCAGTTGTGCACGATATACAAGAACTGCCTCAGGACGAAGAAATGGATGAAGATGAGGAGGAAGTGGTGGAGCGTGAGCAGGAGCGTCGAGAGGAACAGGAAGAGGAAGTGGAAGAACCGACAAGCAGCGGTTCGGATATGGCTGCTGGGCCGCAACCTAGCACGAGCGGGTTATCCAGACGATCGACTCGAAACAGCCAGATGGGAAGCGTGTTTCGCCTAAATGTTACCATGCGAGAAATGATGCCATCGGTCGATGCAAACAACGAACCGGCAGCTAATAACAACGGGAACAGCACTAACGCGGGCACTAATGAACCGGAACCTTCTGGCAGTCGTAGCAATTTGGTAGTACCACCGCAGCAAGAGCCGCACAGTGCTGAAGCAGGACCCAGCGCGCAGTCTGTACCCATAGGCGGTGCTGGTCGTCCAGCTGGACGAGGCAGACGCGTAATGGTAACGGGTCGGTACCTGCGTTCCGACATTGCTAGCACCGATATATGGGCGACCGAAATAACATACCGGGAACGCAAGAACATGCCCAACCCTCAAGTGCGCAACAATCGGGGCCAAATCTATGGCATTGTGTCTGGCGTTAGCTCTTCCGCAAGCACCGGTTACACTGGGGCGGGAAGAAAGCGTGTAACTGAAACGGTTTCTACAAATGCTTCCCGTATGCTTTACTACATTCAGGAATCGACCACGAAGCAGGGTTACATCAAGGAATCATGCTTTTCGCCAGACGGTCGTATAATCTGTTCCCCGGACGATAACGGTTTCCGTTTGTTGGCGTTCAACGAAAACTGCAACCAACTACAGCATGCCACCGGAATTTGGCGTAACGAGAACCCCCAGCAGCTGCAAGTACTGAAGCATAAGCAATGCCACTCGTCCATGGTTGTTAGCAGCCAGTTCAGCCCACGATTTCCGCTGCTCGTGACGGGTTGCTTGTTGGGCAAAATTGTTTGGCATCAACCGGCATTGTACTGAACACCCCAAAAAACGTGAAAATAATAAAACGTTCATGAAACGCATTCATTTAAACTACCTGTTAGTATAACTAATGAGTGAAGTTATAGCGTCCGAATCAGAAAACGAAGAAGTAACACGGGTGATAAACGGGTTGTTCGATTCTAGTGCAAGAGATCACAAACATTCACACACACTCTCGCGGAAACAAACACACAAACACACACGCACACACGCATATACAACACCTACATATAGTCCAACAAATAACACCAAATGCAGAACACACTAACAGCAGAATTACCTAGAAGCGTCGAACAACAGGAAATTCGCTGAATCCTGTGAATGTTGCGTAGCATTTATGCATTCAAGAAACCGGTCGTGCAGCACACTGCTTTCATGCGCGCACGTGAACAGACCTCTCCGGCGATCAGCTCATGTGATAATGAATTTAAGGAATTAATTAAGGAATTAAGGAAGAATTAAGCCTCATTATTTCAAGAAAGTTTGTTCGTATTCATCCGCAACAACTCCGGTTATAGGATGATTCGAACCTGAATCCTGGAAGGGTTATACACGGTAATGGTCCTAGGCCCACAATCAAAAATGTTTCCGTCGGAGTAGCTTGCCACTGTCATGCATCGGCTGATTGTACGGATTTAGGACCAGGAGGAGCTACCGGAGGAGTGGAAACTGGGTGTCATAATCCCAGTGCACAAAAAGGGAGACAGACTGGACTGTGTTAACTTTCGAGACATCACAGTTCTGAATGCCGCCTATAAGATCCTGTCCCGAATACTCTTCAACAGACTATCAAGCTGGATTTGTTGGAGGAAAATACACCACCGACCCAACCTTCACTCTACGGCAGATCCTACCGTTCGAATCTCCGAAGCCTGAAACAAGGGTACGGGCTCTCCTGTTTGCTGTTCAACATTGCTCTGGAAAGCGACATGCGAAGCGCGGGCGATTTTTAGCCGATCTCTCCAATTCACCCAACTAAAACGCGAGGCCAATAGGATTGGATTGAGGATCAATGCGACGAAGACAAAGTACCTGCTCGCCGCGGTTCTGACCGTGATAGAGCTCGACTGTGAAGCAGAGTATCAGTTGACGGCGACGATCTCGAGGTTGTAGAAGAGTTCTGCTATCTTGGAACGATCGTAACTTCGGACAACAACATCACCAGCGAAATCCGACTCGCAATGTTCAGGGGAATCGTGCCTACTATGGGCTCCACAAACTCCTGAGATCGCACCATATATCGCACACTGACTCGTCCTGTAGTTCTCTACGGACACGAGTTCTGCGCTATGTTGGCGGAAGACGCCAATGCGCTCACCATTTTCGAACGGCGAGTGCTAAGGACAATCTTTGGTGGTGGATGCGAGCAGGGCGTGTGGAGAAGGATGATGAACCACAAGCTCGCTGAACTGTTTGGCGATTCGGATATCCTGCTGGTGACCAAAGCCGGAAGGATATGTTGGTTGGAGCACGTGGTGAGGATGTCGGACTCATGCCCTACCAAGAAAATGCTCGTCAGCGACCCGTTCGGCACCGACGTAGAGGAGCATAGCGACCTCGATGTCTGGATCAAGTGGAATCCAACCTGAGGGAGATCAGATGCAGCCGTGGATGGAGAGATGCAGCCGTGGATGGAGAGATGCAGCCTTGGAACGAGTTTCCTGGAAACGGATTGGCGACCAGGCCATGTCATTCAGACGTGCTCAATAGAGCAGGCCAGTAAAGAAGAAGAAGAAGCAGTGTTAATTCCATCATATTGATCGCCACGGAAGAAGTTGTAACAACGACGGACTCTCTTAGATGTGCAAGGAATAACACACCAGGTTCTATTAGTTGGTACAGAGGAAGTTGAATTGGTCCACACTGAGATGGATCGAAGAATTTGATGCAGAATTACGACAGCAAAGATGTAAGGACATGTAAGTTTTTACATTAATACTTTATTATGAGTGTATGTTTACTGGTAGCGATACATGCTCTCCTTTAACATTCGCCACCATAGTTGATGCGTTAGTTTTGCATCAACCGTTTCATACGTTCCTTCAGC
The DNA here is from genome assembly GCA_000349025.1 of Anopheles minimus. Taxonomy (NCBI): domain Eukaryota; kingdom Metazoa; phylum Arthropoda; class Insecta; order Diptera; family Culicidae; genus Anopheles; species Anopheles minimus. Next base: position 535,193 of record KB663821.1, read on the forward strand.
GAACCGGGCTTCACTTTTGGTGTGGCTTGTTTTGCACCGGACGGTGCCGTTGATGGACGTTTGGTTTTTTTTAAACTGAAAGTATAATAACAAATACGGGTTTCATTAGCATAGTGTGAAGCAGCATGGGGGTCACACAATCTTACAGTTCGTTTAAGTGATATTGCATTTCTTTTTTGAAAATGCTTCTAAAGTCGTGTGCGAACGGTAGCCACAGTTCGAAGAACATTTCCGGCTTGCATTCTTCCAGCGTACCCGTCTTGGGTGTAAAATGGTAGAAGCGCATTGTACGAACGAAACATTCGCAACATTCTTCGAGCTTGCAGAATTGCTTTTCGATACGTGTGGTAGCCTTTTCAATGAACTCCTCCATAATTTCCTTGAATGGATGCAAATGATCTTCCGTCGACTCTTGGATAACTCTGTCTGCAGTCCTGCGGCACTCTGGAATCAGTACATAGAATTTAACCCACGGTTCGTCACTCAAGATCTGAACGACGATCGATCGTCCAATGCACTTACCTTCTGTTTTCGAGCGTAACATTGTAAGCTGCGTTCGACAATCGTCATAGTCCACTATGACGGCCTTATCCAGATCGCCCGGATCCGGAATGGGTAGCTTTATTTCTTGCAGTATGATGCCACTCTTGCGACATTGGCTGATATAGGTACGAATGATAAAGTGTAAGAGCGTCGTGTTAGTGTCGGCCGACTTGACATCCTTGAGTTTGCTTAAAATCTCCAGCCCAAACCCGTCTGCCTGTCCACGGGTGCGATTGCCACCGTTCATGAAGTTGCCCAACGTGAGTATGATGGAGAATAGATGTTTCAATTCTTCGCTCTCCGTGAGGAACTCGCAAGTTTGTTTCACTGTTTTGAGTTTGCGCGACACGCATTTGTAATGTTCCTCAAATTCGGCCTGGAATACAATGCAGGAAATTCGCTCTGAGAAGAACGATATGCTAGAAATGCGCAAAAGGAACTGTTCCGGTTGATCGAGCGGGATCGCATTGTTGTTGTTCGCCAAGCTGCTCTCTGAATAGTCGCGGATCTGCATCAGCTCCTCGTCGCTGGCTTTTATTTCAAGGATTTTCTGCATTGCTTCTAAACTTACGACGGACGTATCGCAGTGATAAATAGCACACTCAATCTCATCCCATTCTACGTGCAAACTTTTGGCGAAAATACCCACGTTTTGGGATCTTTTGCAGTCGAGTATTTTAATGGTTTTTTCGGGCTTCTCAACCTTTCCCCGTAGCTTCGGTATGATTACTTGGCGTGAAAACAGCTCGGTAAACTCTTCCAAATTATCGAGATTCGTTTCCTCCAGCTCCTGCCACAGACCTAATCGTTTTTCGATCTCCAATGATGCTGGCGGGGAGGGATTCGTTTCCAACTTCGTTGGTTGCTCCACTCCGTCCGTCGTTTCTGTGATGCTTGTGTTGGATGTGGATGATGCCCCGTCGGTTTCGTCACACAGTGACGTTGACATCACGTTGGAATTTTTACCAGCGCTACTTTTTGGCGCTATAATGCGAGTCCAATAGAGGGGTTTCATAGGTTTAGGCGGATTAACCGGTTGTTTGCGAAGAACTGGGGAGAAAAAAATAGAGTTGTCATTAACATTAGCTATACTGCTAGCAGCCAAAACTACGAATGTGAGACACAAACTACCAACGGAAACACAACAAAATGAGGACCTAATAACCAAGAAAGAGTGGAGTAATAAAAAGGTTGGCGTACGAGGGGTAATTGAGAAACTACTTCAATTTTACGCCAAAGGTGCATGTGAAATATTTAGTAAAAACGATAGTTTATAACAAAACGATTTAAAGCCGTTTGTCCAGACAGGCTGGCTTAAAATAATCTTTCACAATAAAAATAACGTAAACGTAATCGGTTTTAATTTTAGTTACACCGCAAAGTGCATTTTGAATTGAACCAAAACATTTATAACACAAAAGTTTCTCCCACATGAAACGTTGAAAATATTTTTTTACATAGAAAGGTAAATTAGATGCATAAACCAAAAATCTTAGTTTAAAAAGAAAATTAACAATTGCAATTTTTGGCAAAGCTCACAATGATTACTACTACTACTACAACTACTATTTAAGTGGGTGCCTATAAAAAATCGATAGGACAGACATAGGAAAAGCATGTGATCGGTAGGATATGCTACTCGTTTCCAAAATTGTACAGTTTTTACTCAAATAGTTTGAGTTTTTCTTATGGCTATTGTGATTTTTTTTAACAAGGAAAAGTGAGTTTACCAAGGAAATGTGAAAATTGTGAAAAGTAAACTTGAAGGGAAAAAGATTGAAATTGAGGGAACAAAAACAAACGCTTACTATTCGCCGCATACCATCCTCCGGGCACTGGTATGGGTAGTGGTAGTGGCGGAGGGCCACTGGTGTTCGCAGTAGTGGAGGCACTTGACGCTAATTTACCTGGTCCAGGTGGTGGAGCCGCATTCGGCCCATTTGTACCAAGCCCGCCACCATTACCACCTAGCGGAGGCGGCGGTGGTGGTCCTACCGAAGCTGTTCCAGCAGCTCCTCCCGCAGGACCCATCCCCATTGGAGGAGGCGGTGGAGGTGGTGGAGGAAGAGAAATTAGTTTACCCCCTTCGCCAATCGTTGGCATTGCCGGGGGTGGAGGTGGAGGTAACGATGTCGTTTGGAATGATGAAGGAAGCAGAGGAGGTGGTGGTGGTGGTGGCGGCGGGGGTGGTGGAGGAGGAGGCAACTGTTGTACCCCGTTCATCAGTTGTGCCGGTATAGGACTGAAGAGGGGCGGTGGCGGAGGAGGCGGTGGTGGTGGTGGCAATGACGGCTTACTGTCAGAAGGACATGGAATGGCTGTACTGTTCTGGGAATGGGCTGTACTATTGAGGTCGGTTTGCGTTTCCCTTGTTACCAGCGTAGGTTGTACGCTGTCTATTCGAACCGTGTGATCTGCTTCTCCATTCATGTTTGCGCATTTGTCTATAGATTGAGCTAATGCTTTTGCAGATGGGACCGCTTTGGCGCAGCTAGAACAGATATAGTTGGTCACGGTTGAAGCGGAGGACACACTGCTATTGCTATTATTATTAGGCATATTCGTTTTGCTGGACGACCCCGTAGTATCATCCTCTGGAAGAACGCTGACCTTATTGGCAGTAATACTGGTATTCAGGAATGTTTGGTGCGCAGTCGTAGTTGTATCACATTCAACGGAAAACTGCTTCTGCTCTTCTTGCGCTGCTTGGTTCGGAGACGCGTGTAAACTGTGGTTTAGATTACCTTTGCTTAAATTGTCGTTTGGCTGGATTACGGATTTTGCTTTTGGTGTGCTTGTACATGCAGCAAACAGGGTACATTCGGTTTCGTTTAGCAGGTCCGTTTTAGCTTTGTCATATATTGTGCAATCAGTGGCATTGAGCATATCTTGAAGCAATAGTTGGTAGCTATTGCTCATTGATTGATCGTTGAGGTTGCGATTCGTTGCCATTTCAGCTGCATCGGACTGGATGCCATAGTTGAAGAATAGCTCTTGTAAAATGCTCGTTAGCTGACTGATAGTTTCACAGTTTGCGATTTTACGTCGGAGAATCTGAAAATCGCTCACTTTTCGATCATCATTTTGATCGTGTCCGGTGTTATCCATACTTTTACTGTTGTCTGTTTTATTACTGCCAGCAATAAGCTCACTATGTGTGCTAGTTGATTGGTGGGAAATGCTTTTTGCTGTTGTAGGCTGTGTGGCCGATGCGTGCGGCCAAACGACGTGTGGTTCCAGTCGACCAGGTGTAACAGGTGTCGGTGTTGGTGGCTCGGTATGCGTCCACTGGTACATGAGATTCGTCTAAAGAGAAACCAGAGGGATCGAACAATCAGCAGATAAACGCGTTGTGGTTGCACAGAGCAAAACTAAAGAGTATTATTTTTACGTTACCAACAAACCCCAACGATTCGTTCTGATTCATATAGTTTTTCGCTAACACATTTGCTTTGTACATTCTTGTTTACATGCAACCAATATTCACTCAAAGCAATGCGTGATGCGTGAACCGTTTGTTATCATGTCACAACAGTCTCTTCGTGTTGTTTGTCAACACCTGCCGTTATCGTCAGGTACTCGCGCAAGTATGCGTCCACCTTATCTCTTTACTGTGTGAGTAACAGTTGAAATTGGTGTACCCTTAAGGAGTTATTGCACAAGGACTTTATTGATATATTATTGCAATTTTAATGTCAAGGTTTGCTTAATAGTTCAACTCGGTAGCAAAATGGCGTTTGTATAGGAAATTGAAGATAGTTAAGTTTTTAAAGGTTCTTACCCGAAAAGTATCTTGTGGTGGAGCATGTTTGTCAGGTATCTGCTTCATGACACCGGCAACAAGAAGATTTGTGCAGTACTGGAATAGCAGAGCCTGTAGGTCTTGCTCGTTTACTCCTGGAATATTTGATGGCAGTGATGATGACAACCAATTCATCAGCATGTGTCCTAAAAGAGAAATGATGAATTAATTCGAGTTGCAATTTCCAACTAATTTGTCTAGCTGTTAAAATACTATAGGCAAGATAGCTGTGGTGTATACAGTACGAGAATTTAATTTATCTGATGGTTGTGTTGTGGACAGAAACAATGAAAAGGTGCATATTTTGTATAAGCTTTTCACTTCGTTTCGAAAGAAGTGTATACAGCATGATGACAGTTGTACAGATAAATGCCGCCATATCTACTGATAAGGTTGATACAACATAGCATGCGCAACAGTCATAAATATGATGTTACTGCGAGGTGAGATTGATAAGCGATAAGACAGATATCGATGGTTTTCTTTTGCATGGCACTCGAAAGTGTTGCTTTTGTTCACCGACACCTGCCTTAACAATTTAAAATATTAACGCATGCACATACTAAACAAATCTGAAGATGACACCAAGGACCATTTCTAAAATGTACATGAAAGGTTATAGTTAGTCTACATAATCAACAAAAGTGAGGTAAATAACTTGAAAGCATGGCGGATATGATTTACTCCGCACACGTTTTACACAAAAATAGATTTTACCTTCAAATTTTTCATATGAAAAAAAGTTGAGCTTTTCCGGAACGTACGACGGTCGTACGACTCTGCTGGCCGGAGCTGTGCCCGAAAAGCTATTAGCGTTGGCTTTACGGTCTGTTAACACAGGTAACTTTGTGCCTGCGTAAAGGCTAGATTTGGTCAGTACTTTCGTCGGTTTCCCATTTGCTGGAACACGTGTTCCGATTCCGCCTGTTCCGGTACCATTGCTACCTGCAACGGTGGTACTACCCGTTCTTCGATGGGACAGAGGCACTCGTTTTCGTTCCATACTGTCATCCGGGGTTGGTGAGGATGATTCCGATGAGTCATACACGGTAGTTTCTGACTCAATGCAGACGTTGCTCACGTTGTGTTCGATGTGCAAATTCGCTTGCGATTGCTTAGTGCTAGAGTAGTTTTCATTGCAGGGTGGAACACTGATAAGCGATACATTCTTGCACTGTAGTGTTGCTCTCAGACGTTCCGTGCGGTCAAGGTCAGTGTTCCCAAGGGTCAGTGATTCATTTTTGCAGATGGTTAGCTGAGCTAGTGCCGACCTATTACGGACGGTCGAAGCGGTTTCGTTCAGATCGCAGATGTTTTCTTCCGAATAGTAAGCCTCGTTAATTTCGGTCGCAAAACCGCCCTGCGGTGATGCTGGATCCGTAAAGATCGAGTCAGAACTTGAAGATGTGGTACGGTCGCGTAAGTGTATGACATTCGGTGTATCTACAAAAAAGATCATTATAATTGAATATCGTACCAAACATGAGAATATCTCTTCTAACTGAATAATGTGAACTGCATAATGCGGGGGATGCAAGGTTGTACGAAACTACACAATAAAATCTGCATAAGCTATATTCTATCAACATTACTACAACTACCTAACTATTAGAAACTTGAAACTGTAGGTAGAGATAAAGTTGGATTTAAATTAAGCAATGTAAAACGCAAAGGAAAAAAATTGCACTGCATTAGTGTGCGAATGCCCAAATCGCCTTATATAATTCATTCCGTTCTTTCCTTGGTTTGCTTCATTCATAGATTCTATCAATGAGTGGTGTGTGCGTGACGTTGGTAACGCTGCAACACTCCCCAACATCCAAACACACTTATGTTTTGCTTCTCTCGATCGTTTCGGGTATGGAAAGAATGGGCGAAGAAACAATATGGAATGATCTAATTTTGTAGGCGGCCTTAAGTATAATTCACAACTGTACACGTCTCGTTGTTACACTTGGCTTATTCATACCGGAAAAAGATCACTTGATGTAAAGTTAACGGTACACACATAATCATATTCTTTTTTATCTTTCGTTTCATTCAGTCGGTAGAACGAAAGCCTTCGAAAAGGAACATTTTATACCCGCAAGCAAACGTATTTAACGGAACATACACAAACAAAATATCTGAACTATCTCATTTAACACCCGTTGCAACTTGTTGCATTCTTTCTAAAGCTGAACAGCAACTCGAAAAGACAAAGTATACACCACACACCAACCTTTGCTGCGTAACGCCGCACACGAATTGGTAGAAGGTTGGCTTTCACGCGCGGCTGGCGTTTGATTGAGCGAATTGGCCCTTTTCCACGAGTCGGTAGTGACAATGATCGGGTTCGCTGGCTGTTGGCCGCCAACACCACCACAACCATCGCTGAACGTGTTGTCCGTGGCTGGAACTGGTTTGCTGCGTAGACGCGATGATGCTGCCCGACTGCAGTGGGTTGGCTGGTTGGGGGGTTCACCATCGTTTGTTGTTATAGAAACGGAATGCGTCGCGACCGGCAAGCCGCTATCTTGTCGCTGTATTGGTGCGTTGCTGCATTTGCGGGTGCCAGTGAGCGTAGTATCGTGGCCGGTGCTACCAGCACTGGCAACTGGCGGGCATGTATGGTGTGGTAGCGTTTGTTGTGGGGCATGGTGCTTGTGGTGCGTCTCTAAGCAGGTCAGCGACTTACAATGATCGAGTGGGTGTGTGGATGATGCGCTCGGGCTGGTGATCATGCCCCCCGTGCTTGATGTCGTCATCGTCGTCGCCGGCATGGGTTGTGTTTGTTGATGGCGAGTCTCGTAAATTGCGTCATCAACGGATCGCGACGCATCTTTTGCATGCCTGGATGGTTTGCCGCCAGTTGAGGCTGGTCGTTCATTTTAATACGTGTATGTTCGTTATGATCGTGAAAGGAGAACAAAGAAACATGCTCCAGTAAGGTAGTTTGATGAGCGAAAGGGAGCATAACTTCATAACTCTCGTAGTATGTGTTAACATATTCATTTTGTAGAAATTATATGTTACGGGTAAAGTTGAGATTATCATGTGTTTATAATGGGTAGTATTTCGATTGTTAAAAATAGATTACAAGATATACGTGCTTAGCTGCTAATAACTAATTGTATACGATAAATTAAATAAATAAAAAAAAAAATAATTTAATTATTTTTACATTCTACCTACTTTATCTCTGAAATGTGTGCAAACAGCTTATTTATTTATTAGTTGCTGCATGTCGATACTAACCACTTAGCGCACTCAGTAACAAAAAACTAATTAAATGCTATTTTGTAGCAGATTTACAATCTTTTTACAGATTTTAATGTGGGTTTCTGTGGAGCATTTTCAAATTATTCTTTGAACAAAATTCTACGAGACTAGTAAACATGCCAAACGTGGCGTTAAGCCGTTGCCGTTGACGCAAAATACAGGCAATATAGAATCAATATAGAGTTATCTCAAAACAAGCATGCTTGTCAAACCAGTTTGCATCTGAGACAATGTAAAGTAATATCAGGTGTTGTTTAGTAATAGTATAGCTAGCTGTATACGCTTCATATACCATTGGTCAATAATCTGTTTCAATATTGACACTCAGCTAAAGAATGCTTTAGTCTAATACTTCACCACATTTAGATCCCAAATAGTGGCTACACAACAATAGAGGTTATAAAAATCCTAAAACTTTTCCGCTTAATTTCCTGGTTTCAATAAATTTTCATTTTTTCATTTGTGAGTTTAAAAACTCAATATGTCTTGGTCTGCCATTAAATTCCCGACTTCCTTGAGAAGTAGTTTCTCGAGACATGATTGGCAGTCCCCCGTACGGCAAAAATGTACGATAGAGGTTTTGGTACCGGTTCTGTTGTGTGGAAAACCTTCGTCTTTACCAGATATAGTTAGGCAAAACTACAATAACTTTAAAACTCAAATTTTATTCTTTGCTTTATATTTTTAAATAAAGATGTTAGAACAGACACGAACAAATGGAATTACTGCCTCAGGTATACACAATTACCCATAAAGACTTTAAGAGGCAATATGTAAAAACTCTTCGATTATCCCATTGCATGGCTGGAATACCAGTTTCTTTGGTTGATTGTTACTATAGTCGCTATAAATATACTCTTACCAGCATATCAAGCGAGCCCTTTACTATGGAAGTATTTGGAATGGTACTCATCGCTCCATCATTTGTGAACTTGTAAGATGTCATGTTTGAAAGAAACATGGTGTGAAACTTAAACCTTTTTCTAATTTTACTCGGTAAGCTAATCGCATTGAAGACTGATATGTTGAGACAACCATGGCGCGAGAAAGTGTTATCGGTGTATTATTAACGACGTGGTGAAGTAAAGCGATACCGCATCTCCGGGCATCATTATGTACAGTGTGCATATGATGAGGCTACAATCGCATGCATACGAAGGGTCTCCAGAGACTTTCCCCCGTATACAAAGAAATCTTATCATAAGGTTAGAACCAGCGGTTATCATAAATTTATAATAGCTTACTCCAAACAGTTGATCGCATCGATCCTGTTTAGCAGATCTTACATACCTTGTTGTTGGATGCAATCAAACTCCTCCTCGTCGCGCCCAATCGAATCAGCTGATTTGTCGGCAATCTCACTAAAACTACCATTTTGCTCACGGCGTGAGTGGTTCCGGTCCAAGTGAGAAGAAGCCGCATCCAGCAGTATGTTCGAAAAGCCGTCCTCTTCCGTGTCAGCAGCGACAAGGTCAGGCCTGGTGCCATCCTCCCCAGCGTTGACTCTTGCACCGGTCAACGTTTGGCTCTCGTGCTCCACCAACAGCTGCTTGCGCTTGCCGAATTTGATAAAGCTCCGTCCCTTGGAGAGAGACGGAGTTTTGGACGACCTTGAGGTTGGTTGCTGCTCAGCTGACGCAGCGCTCGGCTGTGTGGCCGCCTGTGCTTGCGTATTACCCATTACTCAAGTCCTGTCAAATCCTTATGTTTTTGTGTTTCGATTTCCTCTACCACTTTTCAATCACTTCCCGCACTGCACAACGTCTGGCTTCGTGAGTGCTTTCGGTGTAGGGGCGTTTACTTTTTCACGTATCATTAGCACTTAAATGGAAATAGGTGGCAAGCAACGTTTGCTGCAAAAACATCCAATTAAGACGAAAACACAATCACCGAAAGTGCTGCAGGATTTCCCGTTCAACGACATCCTGGCACAGTTTACTTCGATCGCGGCCGTGTAGTAATAACGAAGAAGGCACAAATTGCGGCAGATATTGCACGTTTCTTGGCGTTTACAAGGTTGCTTTGATAGTGCAAGCACGACGGCTACACACACCGCGTATGGATTTTTCCGGTGCACACATCTTTCACTGCACGAGAGACGGCTCGCGGTTGGATTTTCCACCTGCATTCACGGTGCATCGTTTCACTCTCACTATGCTCTCATCGGCTTTTGCACTGTTTTCACTAGCTCTGTTTCGCAATTCGATCGCTCAGTTTGTTGTATGCTTGTTTGGCACCCGTATCAAACTCTCGACTTGCGCAATAGCGACGACGTTGTAGTTGGCGCGCGTTTTCAAGTGGAAATTCAAAATTTAAACATGCGTACGTTTGCAAACGGCAACTATGCTAAACTGTTTCGTGCACCGTATTTGCTGCATTGCACCGCGAATGTTTCATCGAATACGCGACACGCAATACTACCGTGCCCGTGCGTGTGTTTTTCTTCGTCAGTAACGATCACGATCTTCACGTGCATTGCTCTTTCAACGTGCGCACGTCTTCACTGTTGCTTCCAGTTGCGTTGGAGTGTAAAATGGAACTACTGGCGTTGCTGCTCGCATGGTATGGGAAGGCCCAAATAAACGACCGAATCACCACCGAATGGTGGCAACGGCGTAAAGCCAACCGCAACGAAAGTGTAATCTTCATTTGATCTAGGCGTTTGTGGTGTCTTTCTTCATGGTAGTGTATTGCTTCGGCTTCGCTTGAAAGCATGGTTGTTTTCTTTCAAATGATTTGGTACATGACGACATTGGTCCGATAGTGCACTGTGCGTGAACATGAAGGAACATGTCTCCGGGTGTGACTATTATGTTACTTCATGCTTTTGAACGAATCTCTTAATACTTCTTCCCGTTTTAGTAATTACCGGTGTAGCTATCGGTTTGCTTTAAAACTGCTCTTATATGTTTTATAAAGTCACTCGGATTCGTTCCGTAAGTTGAAACGAACCTTCAGCATATTCAGTTGAAAGCAGCTTTAAAAAATTATGCTTTTTAACCAAGAACCATGAACAGTTCGGCGCCCGGCATGGAAATTACTTCATATCAGCATGGAAAATACAATTGTTACCATTCACGCGGGCGTCGCTGTGCGCGCGGGAAATGCGGTGTGTGTGGAAAAGCTAAAAATAAATTATCCGAACACTACCGAAGAATGGAAATGAACCAGCTGCGCTTCTTGGCCCCGTTTCTCCCTCCACAGCTGTTGATAGGAGGTGCGTCGATCACGGGTGTTGGTCTTGTTTGTAGCTTTGTGTATGTATATTTAAAGAGTAGCACTTAGGCTGGAAGCTAACGAAGCGTCTAAGAATATTTGTATCACCCTTTTGACTGGAAGACGCTCGGAATGAGATCTTCATGGAAATGAGCTGAGCAGTGTTGGGGCTTGCGAATTATAGTGCTTGTTGAGATGGATGCTTGTACATTCGTGATATATTTCTTATTCATGATAAAAAGTGGATACATGGAAGGGTGCACGCTTTAGCAATAAGTGTTGGCAGCCTTTATCACTATTTCAAACCTGTATAACATATTTCTCGATAGAGATGTTTTTGTTATTGTATGAGGCCTGGCCGTCATTATTAGACTTATTTAACCACGTAGCAGGATAGTCAATCACTGCTACGGGGGAGCGTTCCGGATGGGATTTTGGTCCCGGTCTGTCGTGTGAGAGAGCAGCGCCGATACCACTACCCCGCCGGGCCGCCCCTAATTTCTCGATAAAGATTTTACACAAAAATTACCTTCTTCATTCAAGATATGTTTTTTTATACACAACTACGTAACTATGCTGAATCGAGAATCAACCTTTGAATGTTTTCTTGATTTTGCTTCATTATCGGTTTCGTAAACCTATCTGCCAAGGATTTTTGCCCCATTTATGTGGAAGGACAATCAGGGTGGCCGGGAATCAGACTTGAATTAAATTTTACCGAGAAAAACTGAGAACATCGCCTAAAATATCGAGATTTTTTTCATATTACTTTTTTTTCAATATAGTCTATTTCATGATCATAACATTATTGTCATGATTATCATGCATTATTTATTCTTCGAATTCGCGCTTCGAAAAACAAACTTTCCCTACTAAGTTTTGCTGACAAAAAAAAACTTATTGTAAATACCTTTTTGTTACATGTTCGAATGTTTACATTTAAACCGGCATCGTGGTGGCGTTTCAATATCTCCAGTGCCGAGCTTCAAAAGTCCCCTGTCTTTGTGCAATTTTCCATTATATGATTGCAAAATTCCAATAGGGATGTTCCACTATCCATTCGCAACACGCCACCGAGTGGTTCTGAAGTTCCAAAATATGATTCGAAACCCTGTCTTGTCCACGAAGAATTGAAGTGATGTGAACTTGGATAAACTAGGAAAAATCTGGGAAAACCGAGAAATATTCGATCCAAACTGGGATTTTCAAATCTAGATTCGTGTGGTCACCCTGGATGATGGAAGAGCCACTATAATGAACAGCTCTATGTGTTGTACGACGACCTCACTGTCGCACAACGAATTAGATTCGCCATGCTCCGGTGGGCTGGTCATGTCATGAGAATGAAACCGGACGATCCAGCCCGTACATTATTTTTGGGCAGTCCACATGGACAGAGGAGGCCAAAACTAAGATGTAGCAATGGCATTGATGCGTCCGCCACGAAGGCCGGGATAATGAATTGGCAGCCGAAGGCGCTCGACTGTGAGCGGTTCAGAGGACTTTTGTAGCAGGCCAAGACCGCGAAGCGATTGTAGCGACGGATAACTAACTAAACCCATCTACCGGTTGATTTATTGCATGTGTATAATCCAGCTTTACACTTGTTCTTCGAACCTCTCATACTGGAATTGTCAATACGTATATGTTTCGTTCGACAATTGTAGGATTCATTTTTCACTATGTTGATTGCCGATTTATGCTGGCAAAATATTGGAACAGGTTCCAAATTAGTAAACTTTGAACGCATGAGTCTCCATCACATGTCCTCTTGAAATTATCTACGAATAACGTCTCGAACAATATTTTCCTATACAGGAGTACCAAATTGGAGTCATTCCCCATCATTCACTACAGGCAAGTGTTCACACATGTAGAACTTCATTCGCTTTCCCATTCCAAATCCGAATTGATTGCTTTAATCGGTATACTTCTTCATTTGACAGAATGTTCCGTAAGGATATTCAAATGAACCTAGGACTGGTTCATGTAAATTTGTTCGTCACTGAGTTCTCTTTGTAAAAATGCGGTGATAACATGCATCTGGTGGTCTTCATCCATGTCGAACTTTGTTGCCACTCCCATTAGGAATCGGATTGTTGATTTTCGCACCACAGGAGCGTACACTTCATCATAATGACTACAAGTTTCCTGCGAACATCATTTCAGACTAACCACGATTTTTATCTTTTCTCGTTATCATCTGATCATCTCTCGATTGCAAGAACCCATTTGTTACTGTTGTATACAGCGATCAGGGTTGCCTGCCCCTGGAACCGAAGCAGTGAGTGCCGCTCTTAGGAGACAGTAATCGGTCTCCTAGTGATGCGTGCTAGAACATAGAGATCGTTCTCGTCCTAGCCAGCAGCCTAGCCGGTCGTACTATCGTTCATGTACTGTCTTTAATAATAGGAATAAAGTAATTTTGGAAGTTGTA
>KB663821.1:551526-613417 GCA_000349025.1 Anopheles minimus
TTAATAATAGGAATAAAGTAATTTTGGAAGTTGTATAAGAGATCCAACAGTTACGAATGGCTTTTTGGCCCCTTTTGATTTGGTAAAGGGTGTTACGGTGGTAGAGGCTTTAACGACACCTGTCTTCACAAGCCAGAACGGGGGTTCGAATCCCATCCAGACCGTTTCCCCGTAGGTCTTGACTATCCAACTACGTGGTAAGAATAAGACTATTAACCCATAAATGGCAGACATGACCAAGTAAATCATTAAGCCAAAAAGAAGAAATATGTCGAATGTAGTCAACCATGGTTTAAGAGTTCGTATTTATAAGTGACATCATAATTGTGCAATGCTTTATCTCCCATTAGAACTGATGAAATCATTCCCAGCGAACTTAATATTTTTTGTGTTTTGAAATGACAGATAGATGTAAGTTCCTTCTGTAAACTCTCTAAAAATACTCTGTAACATTGTACACAGGGAAGAGAATATGTGCAGCGCAGTTGTTTGCACAATGTAACTGTTAGCATATTTTGAAATGTTCCTTCTCCTTCTATATGCGATGGAATAACACGTGTATAACAAGATTGAAGTTGCGATGGAAGTGTAATTAATTATCAGCGCGAACGAAGCAGAAATCTTACCGGGGATTTAGCGGAAACTTTTGCACAGTTCTGTACCGGCATGAAGCGAAGAGAAAAACAAAAATAGGTAAATCAAACTAAGCGTACGGGCAGTTTGTTTGTTTCTTTCAGTATGCCCATTCCATGTGGAGCGACTAACGGCATGGAAGATTAAGATGCACATTAACAACAACCCAACAATACTTAACAGAAGCAAAGTTGCGTAAGCTCCAGTTTGTCTGCTTATCATAATGGGATGCAGCAAATGAAAAAAAAAGAAGTTGTTTTGCAAGGTGAATTGTATATTGAAAAACTTTTGTCACCTTCGCGTGAAAGCTAGCTACAGTATGCCGGCGTTGGTAAGTGTTCATTTCTCATAGTTTTACACCTTCGTTCTGCGCTGTTCGGTAGATTAGTGCCGGTACTAAAGTGGGAACTTATTAAGTAGTAGCGACATAATAGAAAAAGTTGGGATACTTCGAACAGCAGGTTGTGCAAAATAAAAACCATTACTTGGTTAAGAGATGCGTTCGTAATGAAAAGTTTTGATAAATAACAAAAAAGCAAGAGATCTCATTAACAAGTTTGTATACTGACGTGTTTATATTTCATAGAACCTCCTTCATTCCCAACAAAATTCCCGAACCCAACAGAAGACGCTAGTGTTAGTTTTGTTTTCATATATTTTTTGTTGCTTTATTTAAAATATCATTTTCCAGTTTTTGTTCAGTTTCAATTTCTTTACTTGTGTAGAAATAAAAACAAACAATCATAATCTATGTTGGTTTTCAATCAACATGTTACATTTGCATATCTCTTTAGCTCCTTCGGGAACGTTCATCTTGCACGAATGTGTGTTCAATGTTTTTTATGTGGACTGACTGATCATATCGTGTTTTTTTTCATCTGTCGAAAGAAAATTTGCCCTGCATTACTTCTTGCCGCTTTCCTCCCCAACACGTATGCTCTATGTGTGTGAACGTACATTTTAGTTTTGCCTATATAGTTTGCTTAAATCTCGCACGTGACTGTTGTGTGTTCTCATGGTATCATGGTATTATAAGTGATAGGAGAATTTGCCTTAATTTTCCTCTATGCGATGGGATCTTACGGCTAGAGTATATTTACACGTTGCGTACGTTTTTTGTTTCCACCGTCAAGTTTGCAATTCTGCCCTAATGTTGTTTGAATTCTACATTAGCGTTCCTTTGATGCAGTTGTATAAGTTTTCAGTGGTTTTTTGTTTTGTCCCAAGTGGAACAATCTGTTTTTGTTTCCTGTTTCGGGAACATGTTGCTTTTTCCGATTTGTTACAATTTAAAATAATTATATTTAAATGTTTACACTTACGGGCTAGTTTTTACATTGCTCTATTTCCCCGTTCTTTCCGCTTTACTCACTTTGCGTGTGTGTTTTTCTTTCTTACATTGGGTATCATTCGAACGATTCGTTTCGCATCTTATGGCGGGCAAAAGCATTCCTATCTATCTAGATTTAGTTTTTTAAAATTAGCATTCGTATGTTCATACAAAAACAGCATGATGTGTGTAGCGAACGTGGCCACTTTTCTTTGCTCTCTTTTGTCCAAATTCTTTAGACGCGAGCGATATCTTTGTTTTCCCGAGCAGGAAATTAACATTTTTGTGCGATCGAGATCATTATTCGAATAGCTATGAAAACACATAAAATAATGAATACGGTGTATGATGAGAATGAGGATGAATTTCATAAGCTACTGTTGGATGATTTGAGAAAAAAGTGAATATTAACAAAACATTGGAAAATCGTCTGAAGAAAAGGTTCCCCTTGAATTTGTTGGCAGGAAAGATTGTAAAACTAGCCGCCAGATGGCGCTGCAGTAAGATGGGAGGAAGTTCATTACTGGCAAAGCTTTTGCAACAAAATTCACCACACAGCTACAGCTTGCAGGTCTGGTTATGGTTTTTTTTACATGTTTCGTTTTCTTCTCTACCGTTAGAACATAAAATGATGCTAATGCATAATATTATCACTTGTTCTCGAACATGTACGTACACCTTTCAGCGTGCAAATGTGTGCTAATTGATTTCTTTTTGGTGAGTTGCTTTTTAGATAGCTAAAAACAAGATTTAATTACTACCGTGGTAAGAAGTTTGGACCAAATAAAAATCAGGTGTTTCTGCTAACCATAAGTTATGCACTATGAGCGCTCGTTGAGCGGGTAAATTTTAATTTGTGTTGACCCCAACGAGCTAATGTGTCTTAAATTCCTTGCTCTCAAACCAATCTGGCTGTCTGTGTGTGTGTATGTTTACAGCGAAGAATGAGTGATATTTTTTTTGTTTTCCATAATGCAGTGTTGATTCCGATGCGTTTCTGATATACATTGTTTTCGACCGATGGTTGAGTTTTTTTGTTTATATAGCACGTTTAATAATTTGCGCCATCGGCGTAGATAAATTCGATATTTCCTATACACCACACACACACAAACATACACGCACAACACAAACGGACACATGCACATACACACTTAGGCAAGAAAAGTTTTGCACAACCCACATTGACCTGTACTGCAGCTAAACAGGACCAAAACTCAAAAAACTCTCCATTCGACTTCAACTGCTTCATTACGGTATGACAAAAAGGTGTGCAAATTGCTGGAACTAAGAGGAATACATTTAGCCAGATTGTGGCTAAAGCGAGAGGCTGCATAGATGGGATTAAGACACACTTCCTACCGAAAGGATGTTTTTGATCAGATCTGCTCACGTATTGATGCTAACGATCGACAACAATGTGCTATGCAACTACGACGATCCAGCTCCGATCGGGATCGATATTGTTAAGTGCGTTTTTTTTTGGTTGACTCGTTAACAAACAGTTCGTGCAATTGTGATTAGTTGTAGGTTTTGGTTGGTTGCTTTTTCATTCTTCCTGCAGTTTGCTGTGTGTGGTAAAGTATAGTTTAATTTCAATACAATGCGCTCTGCTTTGTTCTCTAGTGTGGGATGCTTTCTCGTCTGTGTGTCTGTGAGTTAAAAAAGAAATGCTTTACTTCTAAATTCCAATTCCCCGTTGAATCGTTTTGGGCACTTGCATTCAGCGATCGTTCACTCCGCAGGATACTAATACACTATTCACCAGCCGATCCTTTCCCATACACGCAGGCACTCATTCGCACTCAAACATACACATGATCATACGCGCATTCATTTAGAGAGGGCATCAAACGCAACAGTGCAGAGTGCTCACACAAAACAGATCATACGCATACTTTATCTCTCTACATCTTTGTTTCACTATACACCTGTTCTTTGCGAAGCGTCTTCTACCGTGCACGCAGAGTCTCTACACACCGTCACCGTTCGGTATCGCGCACTGTGTCATGTGTTCGATTTTAAGGGCACATATTTTCTCTTTCATACAATTAAAAGTGTACCTAGTTAGCAAAACCCGTATTGTATTACAATACGTACGAAGATAACGCAAACATCGTATCGTAAGACGAGGGCCCATTCTTCAATGCGTGTTTCTTACTCCGTATCGTATGCTAGCAGCAGTAGTAGTAGAAGTAATAGAAGTAGTGACCAAAATGGTATCCTCGGTATCTGCCTCGGCTACAGTGCACACAGGAAGGTTTGCGAATGTATTTGATTCACTATGCTGGACGATTGGCCAAGCGATGGCAAGCCCGGCGTGGGCTGAGAGGGGAAGGCAAAATAAAAGCATAAAAAACAGCACTCATATACTCTAGAAACCTAATCCTAATCATTGGTATAGAAACATATTAAAATACGAATAGTGTATCCACTAGTGTGAGGAAGGTGTGTGCGTGGAACGGGCACCGCTCGCAAGTACAAATAATGTCATGTTTCAAAACGCACATGCACGCGCCTCAGCCCAGATGCTTTGTGCGTAACACAGCGTGTTTCAAACCCATATTGAGTAGTTAATTTCAGTCGGGATATCAGTCATTTTGTGGTAACCGCGAAGGGTCTAATCGTGTCCGTTGTTTCCAACGAATGTAGTTCGATGGACATGTTATTGCAGAACGAAACGAAAAAAAAAATAACACACGAGATTGTCCTGTTTGGTTCGACCGCGACTCGTCAGTCAGACTGATCGGCACAGGGTCGGCAAACACAGAAGCACTTAAATTAAAGTGTCAAACTAAAACAATTAGCTTCGCAAAACGGCAACAAAATAACAAACCACAGTGAAGTGGATGTGTGAAGGGTACTACTAGCTAGCAGTAGTGGTTTGGTTGGTTTTGTGACCACCGTGTTCCAAGCGGGCGCCCATTTATTTTTTTCGTGTACCCATTTGCACGTGTACGGATCCTTGCGGTTACTGTGCTGGCTGTGTTGTGCCAGCAAAACAATTGTTGCCTCCCCTTGGCTGGCCACCGATGAAGCAATAATGAATAGAGATACATCCATAATTTCACTCGAACGCAATATAGCTGGTGAAAAAAATGGACGGAGCATCGATTGCAGCTACAACACATTAACAGCGCGTTTTGTGTAGCGCTTTTTAAACTTTTCTAATTTGTAGAATGATTACAACATGGTACGCCACTGCACCTACATAAAGTGGCTAGCTTTTAATTGATATATTTGCTATACCGTTCCGAAGGTGCGTGTCGTGTACCGATACGGTGATCAATTTATGCAAATCGTCCCTAGAAAAGGATGCGCTAGGCTGCAATTGATACACTTGTTCCGTTTGTCTCCTTTCTACCAGCGAGCGATTGCGTTGAATGCACTGTAGACCGGGGCTCGTGGTTGCAGATGGGCGGGCGGATGGGCGGGTTATGTTGGTTTTTGTTGTTCAAGGAAAAGAAAAAAAGCCGGAAATGCATGGATTTGCACATCCAGCTTACAGGCACGATCCGCTATCAGCGAATCGTACCCGGGGCTGTTCTCAGACAATTATCTCCCGTATGACGCGTCGATTCCGCGAGTTCGGCGTGGAGTAGCCGCTCTCCAGGTTGTCCTCGTAGATTGGCTGCGGTTGTTGCTGCTGCGCGTGCAGGTGTAAGCTGCCGTGGTCTTGCGGGTGGTTAAGCTGCAGCAATGATTTGCTGTCCTCGTGATCTAGCTGGTGCAGTTGAAGCTGTTGCTGTTGTTGTTGCTGCTGCTGCTGATCCAGATAGGGATCGGGTAAACCGCTAACGTCGTGATATGATGAGTCTGAAATTACATTGCACAAGAAGAACGAGGCAACGGATACGCAAGCGATTAGTGGATATGCATTAACGGGTGAGCATTAGTGGGCGCCCTCGTAGTGGTTGGGATTTAGTGTCCTACCGAAATGCGATGGCTGGTCTAATCGTTTCTTTGCTTTATGTACAGACGCGTAGGAATCGCCGCAGTACTCCTGCTGCCGGGAGGGATTCTGGCTTTGACGCATTGCCGCCGCATGATGGTGATGATGGTGTAGGTAATCGTCTTCGCCACCGTGCTGGCTGGGTGTGGCCGCCTGGTGGGGATATTGGTTGTATTCGTCACCCGCTATCGTCAGCGCACCGCCGTACACGTTTGAGTGCGTTGCAATCGGATCGTAACCGTAGGCAAGCCCGGGTGTACCGGAACCGGCCGCGGCAGTCGTGGTGGTTGTGGTGGTGGCATACGCGGAACCACCACCGTGCAGGCTGGCCATCGACAGGGGTTGCATGCCGATGGTCATCGTGGTGGGGCCGCCTGGTGGTGGTGGCGCTCCCTTGAGCTGCCAGATGGAATCCTGTGAATTGACGCTGCCTCCGTTGTTCGAGTTGGTGTAACTGTTTTCCGTGTAGCCCATCGTAACCCCTGCGGCGTTGAAAGCATTATCGTACCCGGCGGAAGAGAAAACATGGAAGAGAAAAAAAGAGCGAGGATTTTTTTACCGTTCCTATTAAGCTTATTTGTGGTATAACTAAAAGAAGACAAAAAAAAACACAATCTCTCTACACCAAACAGTGTGCAAACAACAGTGTGCAGCAGAGGTGGAAATGTGCAGCTTCTCATGGTACACCAGTGAGCATAAAGTCATATTCCGCCTCGTTCGGAGACATAATACGGATAAGGGATTAACAGTAAAACCGAAGCATCAGCATAGGAAAACAACAGCGACCAACGACATCCGGTAGGGACGAGAGTTGCATTTAAGGTCTGCAATCCATACAGAATTCTTCGGGGACACGATAGGAATGGGGACAATACAGAGAAAAAAGGATTTCGTTGCGTGCTGTGCTTGAAATGCAAACTGAACAATGTAACTCTTTTTTTTTAATTTCGCGCCTGTGTGTGTGTGCCGGTGTTGGGATTTCGCTTGTTTGGCATGGCCCAGTTTTATAGAGGCTTTTCCTTTATTTAAATATGGCTCAATTGTAGCAGAATCATGTCTGCCTTTGTTAGGAAGTATTCCGAGCACATGCAAGTTCATTCGACTGAATTAAGAGTGTTGATGTGTTCGGTGAAGCGTTGTGTAAATATGTAACGGGTTTGTATCCTTGGAGCTACCACCAATCGGAAGGGTATGCGCATTAAATTCAATTAAATGTTACATTGTAGAGTTCCTATCTTACAGAGTGTCAATATTTATAAAAAAGGGGCGTTGAAGAATAATTTGAGGACAGTGGAATAAGCCGAGAAAACAACTATTTGTATAAAAGGTGTACATGTAATGAAGAGATATTATATTGTGTACGAGCTTGTATCTTTTTTCAGTACGTACTGGACACACACGAGTTACAGAGATAGAAAATAAAAAAAATAAAGATAAAACATAAAACTATATAATGAGCCATTGGTGAAGGTAAAACATGCACAGTGCATCTTTGCTAAGTCTACTTCTAGTGGGTGATTCGTTTTAGCTAGCATAAGGTTACATAAATGTCGTTAAGCGCAGGCAAATAGTGATGAATAATCTAAAACGTTTGAAGACATCAATTGGGGAGATAAAGGATTGGTAAAACACAGCTAATGTATCGCTACGAGTACGCTACTAACAATCCACTCTTGAGAAGGTGCACTCGCTGGTGTTCACCATCGAACACGTTCGACAGATCTGTGAAGCATGCCGGATGGCAAAAAGCAAAAACCATAGCAATTTGGTGCAGTAAGGCTAGACATTTGCATAGAAACCCAACACGGTAGTGCAACGGACAGCAGTAACTGGTCTGTATTATTATGATTAACTATTTACCTGCTGGAATGGAAGTTATGGCGCTTGCTAGTCCTGGATTAGTAGAAGCAATACCGCAGAGAAGAAATGGCAGTGAAGGGAGTTAAAAAATGACGTTTGTTTAGTGGCAGAGAGGGACCCGAAGGAAGTTGATCGTTAAAGAAACAAGCGTAAATATCATGTAACAAGGCACAAACGGGAATAGTTGAGGACATGTTATAGCTACATTTCTTTTAATCGTTTACTGCGTAGAGACGTATCCTATACGAGTGGATGTTAGGTGAACAAGATCTGTAATGTATGTACAGCAAAACACATAAAAACAGGGCACGCTGCTACTGAATTATGAGCGCAGTAATCGAGCTTGCCAATCATTTGTATGGATCGGGCTTATTTATGCGTTAATAATCTACACTAGCAATAAAACGAACTAGCGAGCTGAAACATGTTTGTTAATAAGAGAAACAGTAACCTTTAAAACAATGTAGCTGCGATTTAAAATATGGAAGTAGATTAAAACCAAACATCCTGAACCTCAACAACTTTTGGGTTGATTGTCGTACGAATCGTTACTTACATTCATTAGTTGGCAGACTATGGCCGGCTACTTGTATGCTCGTTCCGGTATGATATCCGTAACCATTGTGCGTTGCGTAGACGGATGTTTTCTGATCCTCGAGTGCCAGCGCGAGATCCATCGAGTGCTCGAGGGCTTTGTTGTCAAGCCCGGTAGTCGTGGGATAGTACGGTGGCGGAGCTTGACTCTGCTGTGCCACGATAGACGGTCTTACTGAATCCATTTCATAGTCTTTTGATTGGTTTGATTTCTTCGTTTGATTGCGCTTACAGCGGCAAAACATTAGCATTAGGCCAACAAACAGTGCAAAAACTACACATGAAACCACGATCGCGATAAGAGTCGGCGTAGCAATGAACGCAGAATCGTGTATGAGGGCTGGACCAACTGAAAAAGGGACAATGAAATTTACCATTTAATAGTGTCCGTAGTTTTCCATGATATGAGGACACGTGTTTTAAAGATCATATAATTTTAGAGGTAGTGAATACTGATTGAAGTTGACTGACATATATATTTATTTTACTATAGGATTTATACTTACTTTCTGCATCCATATAGTCCCCGCAGTACTCGTGACTCGACTTCAGACATAGTTTTACGCGTACTTTTGGTGGGATTTCTTCCTCCAGTGCCATCGGAAAATCATCATCACTCGCCATCGATCGTCCGCTGGAACGTCGGGCGGAGTACATGTTTTCCAGTACCTGCTCCTTGTAGGTCGGACCATTGCCGGATACTGCTAGTGGAATAGATTGCACAACTTGCCACGTCGCTATTGGACTCTCGTGAAAACCAATCGTTTCTACAACAGCGATAAGCGCCAGACAGGTAGCCCCAATGTTTAGGCCGAGCTGTTTCGTGTCTGGATCGAAGCCGACGTGCAGGGGTACTGGGATTTTGCTAATTTTCGTTGTGGTCGCGACTTCATTGGAAGGCTCGGAATTTCCCTTATTGTTCTGTGCCTTCACCTTGAAGACATAGCTCTGATACTGATCTAGTGGGGTAACGCTGCACGGCACATCACGCTGACAGTCGTACTCCATCCATTCCGAGCTGACCTGCTGCACAATGCCACAGTCCTCCTTGACCTGATCATGATGAGGAATGGCCACCTTGCGGTAGGATACATAGAACTTAGTGCTGGTGATGCCACCATCAAAGCCAGGATCCCAAACAAGGGATACGTAGTTCGATCCAACGTCAGCCACTCCCAGATTCGTTGGCTTCTCCGGAGGTCCTTTCGGCTGCAAACGGATCGGCGCTCGGATCGTCTCGATCGAGTTACCCACACGGCACGTATAATCCCCGTAGTCTTCGTGTTTGACCCGGTTGATGCGTAGTACGCTTGTGTAGATGTCGTTGTTGTCGGTGGTAGTGTTGATTTCGTAGTGTCCATCGGAGGACATCGAAAGTGCAGCCGTATTCGTTCCCAACTGCCACTGGAATTCGGGTTTCGGGTACGCCTGGACGCGGCACATGACGGCCGCATTTTCATTGATTTCGTACGCTACCTTGTTGTACTGATGGAGCACAATTGGTCCATGCTCAATGCGCAGATTCATACTCGCGTTGGCTGTGCTGACTTCGTTCTCGAAGAGACACGTGTATGTGCCACGATCGCTAGGAAGGAGCTGGTTTTTGTGTGGACGTGCCTTCCCTTGGAACAGAAGCGTACTCTGCACCGTTACCATACCACTGAGACCGTCATTATTGTTGGTGCTAATGCGATACATGTTGGCATCGGTTGTGATGTCCCGTCCGTCCTTTAGCCATCGTACCATCGGACGAGGCTTACCCTTCGCGTGGCAAGTGGCCGAAAAGTCCGTATCTCCGACACGCTTCGTCATGTGCTGTTGCATTTTGCCAATGAACTGAGGTGGTTGGTGCACTTCCAGGTTGATCGTTGCCATTGGACCATGCCCCAGCTCGTTGACGGCGTGACAATGGTAGCTTCCTTCGCTTCCCAGATGTGCCCTTGGTATCACGTACTGAGGACCCTGGGCCAAGATTGTTTTCGTGGTAGAAAGCAATTCCCCGACTGCATCCTTGAACCAACGGAATTGTGGCACGGGCCAACCGGGTGGGTTTGCCGAGCAGGTCAGTGTGACTCCGTTACCAACATGGACGACCGGTTTGCTGGGATTGATGTATGCCTGCCCGGGCCGATGACGAACCAATAGCGCCACGGTAGAATTGCCGACACGTTCGACAATTTTTCCATTATAAGGCTTCATCATATTGACCGCCCGGCACACGTACCTTCCGGCATGTTCTGCCTTCACGTCTCTTAGCTGCAATATGTCACCTGTGTAGCGGAAATCGGGACTACCTTCCTTGAACCATTCGATCGATATTGGTGGCGGGTTGGAGGTGACGTTGCAGCGTATCGTAACGGTGGATCGCTCCTCCGCTTCCCAAGTTTTGGATTCGATCACCACGATCGGAGCGTACAGTACGTCCAGTGTAATGATCTGTTCGCCAACCTTACCCAACCCATTGTCCGCGGAACAGGCGTAGTTACCAGCGTCCTGCACGGAAACACGTTGTATCGGATGGGATGGGGAAGAACTGATGAGTCGCCCATTTCGCGTCCATCGCACGTTCGGCACCTTTGGCTTCGAGTCCACGGCACACTCCAGCAATGCAGTACTGTCCCGCTCGACGCGCAGCGGGTTCTCCGGTCCCACCTTCACCCGCGGATAGTCTGTAACAAGGAAGAAAAACGAAACAATAAATGTTAGGGAAAAGTCAGCATTGAAATGGCGAACATTTAGCTTTTATGTGCGCAATAACTTTTAACACGGATCAGAGTTCTTGTTTCAGTGCTGTTTCAGTGCGAATGTTCTTGTCACCTCGCTGCCATCTCGTTCGTCGCGCGCTAATCCGGCGAAGCGGCGCGTTGAAAAATATAACAAACACAAACGACAAACGAGCGTTGTGCTTCGTCTGCAAGGCAGCACCGAGTTGTTGCAATATCCGTATGTTAAGGTCGAATTGTTTTTCCAACCCGCACCGGATTACTTTCCTTCTTAGGGTGGAAACGAAACGAGTTGGCGAAGAGCTTAGCGCTGCCGTAAATGAGGACCGATTTGTAGTGACACTTGCAAGTCCGTGTCGCATTCCTCTCCCCGCCCCAATATCATTTTGGAATGGTCAGTTTGTGTGGTGGGGTAAAAGGATCGGGGATATGCTATTTCCGTCCCTCCAACACGTTCTACGGTGCGAAAGTTTCAACAAGTTTTTCTCTCTCATAACACAGTGTCCGGCTGTTCCGTACGGCGGACGGACACACAGACATTGACGGTGGTCTGCAAAAAGGCACGGCAACGTTCATCAGTTTGTTGGCATATTCTGCTGTAAAGTAGCTCCCAGGGGAGACAGCTTGAAGCGCTCGTTCGTTTGGCAAATGGAAAGCACTCCTTCATTCGCACGGAACTCTAGTTCCGGTCGTATCCCTGTGACCCATTGTGCCAGCAAATGGAAATGTATTGTCGTAGTGATTTTTCTATCGATCGTACGCTTTGCCACCTATTGCAGAGTTGATGGGATTATTGGTCTTTTTGTCAGCATTAGGGTGTAGCTCAAGTGGCCAAGGCGAATAAAAGTAATGGCGGTAGATGGCCTGTACTATGGAGATAAAATGTGTTGCAGGGATTTGTTCTATCGGTGAAAACGATTATTCGCACCATTACGGTGCTGGCGGAATGGTAGTGGAGTGGCGGGCGTCTAATAATAGGCATCATTCGTAGGTTAAGATCCAGTTATAGCTGGGAAACCATTTTGTTAAACAAATTAGCACTCATTCGAAAAAAGGGTTAACGTTACGCAAGATTTAGGTTTTCACAGGTATTGTGTAGGCCAATACATCGGTTGTAATCTTTTCTAGCCAGGTGCTACGGTTAAGGATGTACCAGCTGGATTCGATATAATATCATCTGTGAAGCTGAGTTACGAAATTGTAAATAATAAATATGTGCAAGTTTTGGTAACTATTACAGCTAATGGGTTTTTAATTCGCTCTGTGTAAAGCGAATACCCCCGAGGAAAGAGCCCTTTATCGGACTGATTAAAATTGGATGGAATGTTTTGAGTTCATTAATTTGTGTTAAACTTAATTGTTACTGTTTCGAACACTTTACCGGTCAATCACGGCGGACACGCGGGTAAGTTTTGTTCGTTGCTGCTCGTGGAAGCGCCGTGCTCAAGCAGTTGAAAATATTAAATAATTTCATTTGCAACGCCCTTCTCTTGCAGCGTCCTTTCCAAGACATTGTGCCAAACCGGTAGCAAAACTCACTGCGAGACGCAACAAGTAGCTTCATTTCGCCGTAGCGCCGGTTACCATTTTGATTGACACGTGTCAAAGTGGCCGTCGTGCGATGGTCGAGTATGGTTCTAGAGATGGAGATGGTGGTGATGGTGATGATTCTTGGCAGTTCCTGCAGTCAGCAACAGCCGCAGCCGCAGCAGCAGCATCATTCCGAAAATCGGGCACACGCTAGCCAACAAATCAAGGTATCTGCACTTGGGTGGAAGTTGGGGATAAACCGGTTAACGGCGTGGTGTAACTGGCGAAGTTGTTTGACTCGGATGCAATTAATATATGTATGGAAGGCACTGCCAGTGGTGTGCAGACACTTCTCGGTGGAAACAACCGGTCGGTTGGATCGGCTGATTCGTTCCGTTTCGGTCAGAAATGCAATTAGTCATAACGATATACGCGTGCCAAACGTGTTCCCATGTGCAATGCCTCATAATACTTTTTCACTTCTTGGTTGAAATTGCTTTTCCCCATTGCATTTCTCGTTTAGCACCGACTTGTTGGTCGGGAACGGTTTGACCGGTCCTCTGGTAGGAAGATACAGGTACATCAAGACAGACGCTGGCAGATTACAGTACAATCAGGAACAAAAAATAAACCTGGGCCCCCTTGGTAGAATGTTAAACGAGTGGCTAGAATTCCTTTCGGAGTAGCTTCCACACGTCCCAAAGAGGGTTTGTTCGGTTTCAGTAGCAGAAAACGTGCGTACTGTGATATGTTACTTCAATATAAAACTTTTTCCAATCCGTTCCTCGTAACATCGTCTAGGCGCTGGACAATTGGGACGAGCGCGCGTAAATCATGGCTCGTTTGTCCATGATGTCCAGGAAGCCGTTTTGGATAGAACACGACACGACACTACCGTTCCGAACCAGTGAGAAGATCACATTTTTCCATGTTTTTGCAAACCGATCTCGTCAATTCGACGAACCGTCCTGCTGCAGGGCGTTGAAGAACCGATTGGAGAAAATTTCGTTAAACGAAACGGGTAGCAGCGCTGTTGCAACAAGCAAACGAGGAATTCGAAATTAGAAAAGTGTATCATTTCGTCCGAAGGTAGCATGAAACCAGGAATACTTTACACTGCGAAGCAACACTCATTCGCAGTTTGATTCGATGTTGGTGAAGTCGAAATTTTACTCTCGGGGCCTGGTTCTGGTCAGTCCAAAATTCGACGATGCATGTACGAGCTCCACCAAAACTGGCTGGAACGAAGCGAAACGACTAACCGAAATGTACCCTGGAGGAGTTTCTCATGACTGCATTGAGCAAGCACTCAACCTCACCAGAGTCATCATCATCGTGATCACCGATGAGGAGCGATATGAAAAAGAGGGAACACAGCTATACAGGAAGGGCTTAAACCGTTTGGGTTTTGGCGAATCGGGTTGCTGCGGTGCACCGTCCGGTTCGGTCGGTGCCACACGCAAAGAACAGAGACGCATTCTCTGCATCGACGGTTGTTGGGCGTGATAATGAATCGTTGTTTTCATTTCTGACCGAATTGAGGACTTGGGACGTCGGTCAAGAAATGTGAGCTGTACAGTTTAGCATGCGAAGGAATGGCAGTTCCCGGGCCGGACCAGCTGTCCCTCTTCTGGCTACTGGAACAGGAGTGATTATCAATTCGAATCCGTTGTCCGTACGGGGCGAAGCATTGTACAGCTTCAGCGAGTTCTGGCATCAGCATCGCCAAAAGCATTCGATACTGACACCACCATCGGTCTGGAATGCGTCGAACGGGAAAGAGAGTTTATAGTTGTGTCTATAGAAGATGCCTTCATCCTCTTTGCCGGCCCTTTGTTGTCCAATCTGGCGAGCATCGAAGGACGTGAACGTGAGCCAATGCACGATTTGAAAGAGGAGTAAATACACTTGACTCTCAATGCTCCGTGCGCGTTCGTGTGAAGGATGGCTTTCTTCGCATCGTAGCATATATCCTTTTCGAAGTGAATATCGAATCGGTCCGTCATGGCAGCAGCAGCATCGACTCGGGTATGCGTGCGAACTGTTGTGGTTATACTAAAGCATATATGCACAGGCCCATCGATGTCGTCCCGGTCGGCGCACGGAGAAACGAGACACCGGTCTCCTTCAGTGGGATAATAATTCTCGTGTTCGGCAGGCGATAAATCCTTTTTGCTGTTCATACATCAATCTTCCTCAGGGCACCCCAGCTTCTGTCACCCGTGCCTGGGGACAGTGGATGAGGTAGCGGTGGAAGCAAGGCATATTCGTTCGCATAGGGTGGTTCGTTGCTCGAGAAAGCTTTCTCCACCTTTGCACCCCATGGTACACACGATCAAACTGACGACGATAGTCGTTGATTGAAGTTTGGTGTTGACTGAATGCAAAACTTCTATTCCGGACCGGATTCCGGCTGGAAGTGGCATGAAGGGAGGAACAAAACCCAGGAAGAGCGGACGCGACAGAGCTTATCTCCAAGGAGATATTTGGCATGTCATTTCCTTTTTTAGCCGAAAGTGTTTGCTCGCATGTGTGCGATTGTTTGCGCAAGGGGAAGGAGTGAAAAAAAAAATTTACGAAAGCCTTTTATGAACTGAAAGTTTTTTGTTGTACTCGATGCCGTTTGCCCGTTATCATTTTTATCGAGGTTCATGCTTGACGATACTTATTTTTCATCGATTAATGATTGATTGCGCACCTTGGTACGCGTATACGTCAGCATTTGTATGGTTTGCTGAACAGGCGAACATGAAGAGTTGTTTTGCTTCGAGCAAATTGTGAAACTGTGACAGAAACGGTACGGATTCGGTGAGTCTAGGGCAATTTGTTTGAACATTACACTTCCCGGCCATTATTTTTGGAAAAATAAATAAATAAACTCTGCCGGAATCGCTTACGGTGGTGGAATAGACCCACGTGCTCGAGTTACAGGTAAAGATAAGCATAAAAATGGAAAAGTTGCTTATAAAAGCAAATCGTGATTATCCTACGCGTCGCCCTGAGGCATGCAAAACTTTCGCAGGTATTTCCAAAGGGGTTATACAGTTTTTGCTTTTCTTTTCGATACTAAAAACAGGTAGACAGGTTGGTTGCTGATCTTCGTCCTAGCACACATACCGGCCGAATGGGATAACTGACGAGCAGGGTGGGTGTTTTATGGAGAATTTTAATTGATAATGTGACACTGTAGTATCGGTTCAGGCCTGTACTGTTTTTGACAAGATTGCTCCATAAATGGACGAACCGAAACAACAGACGCACGCACAGCTCGTCTGCCTATCTTTCGTACGGTAATATAGTGTTGATGTACTTTCATGTCAAGCTCGGTTTATTCCTTGAGGATGGTAATTCATTACGCATGGTGATGAACAAAGAGGTCGAACGAACTTTTGACCCAGGAACTTTTCATTTTGTAGTTCGGCAATAAGTTCGGTTTTATCTCATTTGATGTTTGAGACTTTGATTGATGCCAAAGCGATATATGTGTTATCGTTCTCAAGCTTCCTTGTTTTGGTATTGTATTGAATTCTTATATCCTTAAAATACAGATCTATTGATATATTAAAGATATATTTCAGATATATTCAAAAGATATATTTCAAAATTAACCCTTCGCTGTGATGTGAAAACTGTAAATATGACATACAATTTGCATGTGAACCGACATTTTAATTCTAAAAAACCAAAATGCACATCCTGCAATGCTTCTGCGGATTTTCATCGCAAAGGACACCACAAAAAAGGGAACGGGTAAACCGATGTAACAAACTGTAACCGGACGCGTGCCGGACTTGTGCGGATGCTGTTTGAATTTATAATTGACTAAATCGGAAAAATCACGTTTGTCAATTTATTCCGGCAGTTTGGCCGACGGATGTTTTTCGAGGATTTGTATGCAATCGATAAAGCAAATGCGAAAGGAAACCACTATGCTGCGTACTAGAGTTTGCACTGTGTCAGATGGGAGGCTCCTCGCACGCATGCGAGGACGAGTGTTGTTAAGCTGGGGAAGACACAATTTTTAATCGAACAAAATCCTTTTGGACAATTTCGAAATTGGCTGTCAGGGGTTGGGGAAGAGGGGTCTGTGTGACACGTTGCTAGTGCGCTGGCGGCAGCGTCAAAGTTGGCATCCGATTGCGATGTCTGTTTAAATTTAATTTAAAAAAGTTTAATTTCTTTTTCATCCCATTCCACGATGCATGCTTCCGTGTGATCGCGTGTGTCATGTATGTGATGGGTGTACTTGTGTGTTTGTGTGTGTATGTATGTGAAGAGGCCGCCTGGCGCATAAATTAACTTCAATTAGACTTTTTTCCCGTGAATAATTAAATGAAACGCAACGCGCAATTCAGTTGCTGAAAGGATGACACTCGTCCTGAAGGCAGTTCGAATCGCGATGGCTGCGCCGAGAGTTGGTAAGGTTTTACTTGGCATGCCCGTCCTGGCTGGTGACGGGCTGTGACGTGCACAAGTGGTTTATATGCACAAATGTGACAAAACGACCGAAGAGAGATAATCTCACACGGCGTGTACATCGATGGGAGGGATGAGTAATTTATCATTTGCTCCACAAGGAAGGATTTTAAACAAGCAAAAAGTTTGTGGCGTCTGTTTTTTTTTCGACCCACCGGTACCGTTGAGGGTTTCGTGGCACCGGTTTCTGTGTGCATGCGACAAGCTCGGAACGCATTACGTCGAAAAAGTCGATTCTCCAAAGGGGCCACAAATTGCACGTGGGATTTTGAAATTTGTCTGCGGGTACACATAGCATGAGCAGAAGTAGCAGTTATCTAACTCTAATGATATTCTCCCACCACAACCGGGGACTGGGTGGATGGTTCTGGGTAAACAGCTTGAGTTTTGCAGAAATTCGAAGCAAATGCTTGATGGTGACATGAAGCTCTCGAAATGACAACCAATATGTTATGGGAACGACCGTTCTCAACAAGTGAACAATTTTTGAGGTTTATAAAACATTAAGTACTGGTAACATGGGCGAAGTTTAAAATGAATCTCTTTGAAAGGTGAGTGCGGGTCAATATGTGTGGAAATGTCAAAAAGACAACTGAGACATTAAGTACAATGTTACATTTAACGTCGAGTCGTTTTGGCACAAACAACACAATCAGTTAAAAGTTATAAAGATTTATTACACAAACTCCTCTAGAAAAATGTAGCCCCTTAACAATCTACAAAGAGCTGTTCGATCTCGTAATAATTTCTCCGTATCATCTATTTATTCAAGCATTTCACAATTTAGTGGCCTAGGAGCATGGATGAGAAGTAAGGCTTTGCTCCCATGTATCGCCAAATGGAATTGATCGAATCCGGCTAATCGATGGCTTAAACCTTCCGTTGTCAGAATATTCTTGCACTGTAATGATAGCCTTACGATGATATCCGAAGTATCTAGCCAAAATCGAAGCTCCAAAACAAAAGTTTCCAACAACATACAGAAAGGGAAAAGATTCTGGTAGTCATCACCCCGAGTACTAATACTCAACCATTTCCGTTTCTGGTGTTGAATTAGATTTAGAACTTGAAATTGGAGGTAAGATGTTGGTCTTTCGGTTTGAGCTTAGAGCATTAAGCTCCACTTACTAACAGTCTCAAATTCGGTTTTATACTTTTCTGAGTATCTGAAAAATCGGAGTGAACCAGACATTGTTAACTGTCTCTCTTTTCCTGTTGAGATTTTTCTACGCATTAAGGGCAACATTCGGAAGCGGTAGCAATTAGTACAGGAAAGGTGAAATAATTTGGTATGCATATTTTTACACTGATGAAAAATTGATTCGCTACGAGAATTGCTACTACATTCCACATGAAACTACACTGCGTAGAATCGACACGATACGACGAGCCCACTCAAACAAGGTACTTTGGGCGTACAATTGCATTGAAGCATTGCGTAGTGGCTGGGTGGTTTTAATCGAATGAAAAATGCATCACCATCGTTCACCATCAATGGCAAAAGCAAGTGCAAATGGTCCTTGTACAGCAGTAGCTCGAAGCACCGCTCAGGTAAATGTGGCATTAAAATGTCAAACCCAGGGCTGTAGTGTCCTCGGGGCCTCACATTAAGACCTCCATCGCTGATAACAAACGATAGAGCGTGGGGAGAACATTGGGACGGCAGAGGACACTGGTGCAGGAATGGATGGCTGTACACGGATGACAGATTTCGTGTCACCCTGTGAACGGCGACACATGTCAGGCACCTCGTACTGTCCTCGGGCCGATCGGTGAAATTGAGCGTGAACCGTGTTGACCAGGTTGACGATGTGGTGCTCTGTTTCAGCGTGGAGGTGTATACGGAGCCCGGCTCTATTTATTAATCACACGCCGAAACGATACACGTCAAAATAACACTAATGAACCGTATCTGCGGCCGGTCGGTTCTTTGATACAGGAGACCTTCGTCGGTAACCTTCGTTCCGGTTCGGATTCCTGGAGAATGTTTTAGCGCTTAATCCGTCATCCGTCGGGCTGACAGGCCGTTTCTGGGATGGGAGCGTAAGGTTAGGGTGCTCTCCGAGTTCGACCTGGCCAATCATTTATCAAATTACGAAATCTACTTCGTACTATTGGAGTTTTTTGGGGCGTTGGGTAGGGTGTTTGGGCAAGGATCGGGGCTATCAATGAATATTTCAATCTGGAATCGTTTTCTCTGTAGCTGCGTCTTGCTGATAGTCATAGTCCACGAAGTATTACGGGGGTGGTCTGGAGGACTGAGACCATAACTAAGACTCTGAGGATCAGAGTAACGTTACCATCCGTCCACCGTCTGCTGTCCACTTTCGTTGACTTAATTTCTTGCTAAACACAAACCATACGACGGTCGTCCGATGTTGTAGGATGTGATTCGTCCCAGATTGGTCAGCAGATTCCGATCGTTAGTAAAATATAAATAATCCCTCGTGAGATCTGGTGTGCCAGCAGGGAACAGTTTGTGGCGGTGGCGTACAAATGAAAGTAATATAGCCGAACGATTAACGATATTTGGATAACGGACCCGATTCGGAATCTTGGGCCCGGGGGCGATGAAACTCGTCCGCAGAAGAACGGCCGTTGATAGAAAGCAGCAGCGCCCTTTTTTCTACTTCGGTTACTGTTTCGAGTCGCTACAGAAGAGATGCCTTACAGAGTACGGTTGATTATTGCAGGGTAGAGGGACAGCATGCCATAGACTTTGAAGTAGCTCTCCTTTGCTGTTTGAGTTATCTGCATTTCGAGATTGCTATCCGCCTTTAATAATGCATGGCCGATCGAAACGGAGTGTGCATCCTGGTAAGTCTCGAATCGAGACCTGAAATAGACCGGTCAACCTACGGCTGAAAAACAAAAGACACAGCTAAACATAACTGCCGCCTATCGCGACCATTCGGAACATTTCGGTCCTCGCAATGGTGATTGATTGTTCGTAACATAATCCAATTGTTTGGTTTCGTGGGCACGCGATAGAAGTACTGATATTTTTATCGCACACCACCCACCACCACCATCATCATCGCGGTGAAACAAAGCAAAAGCAAAACAAAAAAACAATGACCGAAACTCCACCGTCCCTAGATGGGAAGCTGATCCTTGTCGAGATAATCGAAACTGTGTTTGATAAATGGTCTCGGGGTGATAAAACCGCCATACTCATTCGTTAAACGATCGCAGGGTAGGATGGTTTGTGTAATGGAGATTACATAGTGGTTCTTAGTGTTAATTAATTATGCGTGTGCTTGAGAGCCGGACACCGGTTAGGGAAAAAGGGGGGTTTTACTGTTGAAAATCCCCCAAAAATCCGCTGTAAATACGGTACGGTATGGTGTGGAATAATTTAAACCATAACGACGTGGTCTTACAAGCTGCTTACAAATTGCACTCGCTTATAGACTTTTTATGAGCGCGTCTAAAACAGGGCGACATGGAACCGCATACCATCGGAAACAAAATGCTCAATTGATTTCGGCTCAGGTCGTCGGAATATCGTCCCACGCATTGTTGCATGTTTGAGGTGACCCGGTGGGCGTAGGGGCCATGCCTTTTGGATTGCTTAGGTTGAGGTTGTTGATATTTCATATGCATCTGTGCAGTTTA
Source organism: Anopheles minimus (assembly GCA_000349025.1). NCBI lineage: Eukaryota > Metazoa > Arthropoda > Insecta > Diptera > Culicidae > Anopheles > Anopheles minimus. The sequence continues at coordinate 572,243 of KB663821.1, forward strand.
ACCTAAATGACGTTCGGCCTAATCCTCCATATAAATCAATTCCACACATGTTTGCCGAGGGAAAAATTTGGTGGGTTTTTCATTTGTGTTACGATTTTTTTTTGGATCCACTTTGAAATGCTGCAAAAGTGCATCTGTGTGCGCGTGTGTGTGTGCTGTGTTTTTTTCCTCCCTTCCCCATCGAAAGGTGTAAAACATCGTAAAAAATAGTTTGTAGATCGGTAATCCAGATCGTCGATCATGTGAGCTTGGTCGGGAAGTGAGCGAAACAAAACATTGTCAAACGCATGCATGTGTCCCTTTGTCAGCATGGAGGCAGCAATGCAACGCCAACGGGGACCGATGCTTATATAGATGGTTCTATTTTCGGTTGCAGGCAAGACGATTCGTTGGCTCATTTCATTCATCCGGTTTTGATGCACATACACCGGCACCGGCATTATTCCGTTCGTTCTACAGCCCAAAAACGTGTTCTCGCGCACGCACCCGCCACAACTACCGGCCAATACACTAGAGACAATGGCGTTTTGTTGGGGAACGACACGAAACAAAAAAAAAAGTTGTTTAAAAATCTTCTCCCAAACGACGATAAAGCAAAAAATAGATCCAAACGATCCCTATAAACGCACGAAATATCGGCCCGGGGAAAGATTGTGAGGTCTTCTGGTTTCCCAGTTCAAGTGGACGCATTTCCCATTCTAGTGGTATGGTTTGCTTACATCATACTATCGGCATCTGGTTTTTGGTTAGATAGATAAAAGTATAATGCATTATCATTTAGGAAAGCTAGTTAAATTTGAAAGTTGGGGTTTAGTCATTTTGTTCAAGTCGTATTTTTGTCAGGATGGCACATTGTGATAAAAAGTTTTGCAACGATAATTGTTCAAGTCATACACATTTGTCAGATTACATCAATTTTAAAACAATAAAATGTCGTAACTGGTAGGATATGTATTATGCGCATTGTAATCGTTAAACGTAATTTTATTTATATGCCATTTCCTGGAGAGATTAGCAAGAGTGCTTTTTATTTCAATAACATCATCAAACATTGTACAAACTATTTGTGTAAAATGTGGATAAAAACAATCACAGCGCACTTGTAATCCGTTTCAATTCTGCACATGGGTACGGTTTTAAACGTGGAACCTATACAACCTGCCACCGGTGTAAGCAGTAGTAAGTGGAGTATGTAATACGGTTTTAGCAACAATTTAGCAACAAAATAAAACACACGTACGAGCCGGTTTCAGTACAACGGTTATCAAACTAGCTCCGTGTGGTGCAAAGGTGGTGGAGCAGAGGCAGGAAAATAGACGCACTGCAAATAGTTTCCGGGAACGCATTGTCGGAGGATAAAGTTTCTGTTTCGACCGCCCCCTTCACCTGCACGGTTAGATGGAAATGGAAATTGGAAATGTGTTTATAAATTATACTGAGCGGTACCGTTCCGTAAAAAGAAATGGCCATTTGAAACATGAATATACAATGTTAAAATCATGGCACCCAGGTTAGGTGGGTGCAATAGATTGCAATATTGTTATTAGATTGCATTTCGTTGTTTTTCCGCAAAACGTTTTGTTTTTTTCGTTAGCTGGAAGTGGTTTCTCTACACCCCGTACACTAGGTGGTGGATTAACGTGCGTGTGTGTCGTTGCGGTGAAGATGCATTTTTCTAAATCATTTCATATCCCACACTCTGGAATGGGAGTTTTTTTTTATTATTGTGCATACGTATGAAACCGAGCCCACCGATTGTGGATGAAATGTTTTATGCTCGTCTGTCATGTCCCGGTGATTTTTTTACCATTTAACTTTTTTTTGTTGCTGCTACAGTTATTTGTTCGAGTATTTCCCATTTAAAAGCTACTGCCGGTGCAACATTTTACGCGTGACACCATCGAGGTACAGCGGGTGACGGGCGCGATCGCCATGTGATCTCGCGGGTGCTTAGAGCGTTGCATCCCAATGTATGCACCCGGAAGGGATGGGATGGCGAGTGACGGCCATTACCGTCCCACCACGTGGCAAACCACGGGTGTCAGCAAAACCGCTCACGCTGTTGCCACCGTCGAGTAGAGTGTGTCTCTGTTTGAAAGTTTTACAAAATATTGTTGACCAGTGTACAGCAAGGGCGGGATGTTTTGGGTCGGCTGGCAGATGGGGTGACACGGGTGAGAATGTGATCGTTTTTCGGAGGGAGGGAAATGAAACGAATTTATTGTTGTGTGATTTTTGTTCTGTAATCTGATACCTTCGCGCCGCGCCGGGTGCTGCAGCCAATGGTTTTTTTTTCCCACCAACACCTTTTGGCTGCCGGTGATGAAGTTGCAGTGTGTGCATATTTTTTGTCTGACTGGCCAAAATCCGGTGAGTTTAATTTTAATACCCGATTGACCCACATCCTCCGCGGGAATGCTGAGTTTTCCACCAAGTGGGTGGTAGTGGGTAGTTTTCACACAATTGCTTATAAACGAGACAGATGTGAGTGAATGGTACATCGGAAAAGTCATGTGGTGCATATTTATCAAAATTCGACATCGACGTGCTTGACGTAATTGGGAGAGTGGGGTTTTGAGTACATCCGATCGAAATGAAATGTTCTTATGCTTTTCGAATTTACCTGGATTTGGAATTCCCAGCTAGAATAACATGAGCTATCTATCGTGGCTTAACGATGGATAGGCAATGTAGAAATGATAAAAAAACAAATATTTAGACCACATCGAAGGGCCCGGTTACAACAACAACTTCTCCTAGCTTTGTGGAAGAGCCGTCTACGCGCGAGAAGGTTCAACATCGACAACAGAATTTCATCGCAACGCAAATGTACTCCAACATCGCTAGGCTGATCATGCCGAAGGGAATGGTTAAAGCAATAGAAAGATCGGACAGCTTCAACTGAGCGATACGAACATCATAACAAGGCTCGTGTGGATAGAAGAGAAAAAAATGACGAGAGATGTATTAAAGCATTATGCTAAATGACCAGATGGTGACTTGCATCATAAAGCCCAAACGATGGTTTGTTCTCATTCTGCTCGACACCCATCCCACCCACCATTCCACACCCGAGTGATGGAATTCACTTTTCAGATGTGCTCCGGTTGATGGCTGCTGGGGGTTAAGAAAATGTTATTCTTTTCAAAGTTAACAAAACGATTCTCGAACCCATCGTTCCGGGCTCTGCTCTGGGGGCCTTTTTCTTGGTGATTGGCGAATCGATAGTTATTTTTGGAGCAGCGAGTGGTACGGCTGCGAGTGGCGGTAAGGTAAAATTGAAGAGTATCTGGATAAGATAAACAATCGCTCGGGCAAGGTAGCGTGAAGCGAGAGTGTGGAAATGCCCGAGGACAAACAGACAGATAAAATGCCGTAGATCAACATCACGCAGGATAGCTTTCGTTACTCCGAGAGGCTACGGTGTCCCGGTGGCGGCACTACGACCGTTTCTGTACTTCACCAGGAACACAGTGGAACAGTGCATTTCATCGCCGTCATGTTCAGCGAATGGTTTCGGCTCGGACGTGCAATATATTTCCACCAATCTCGCGCTACTCTCCATTGTCTAAGGGATGGCCCGTCGATCGAAACCGTAAAACCAAAAAACGTTGGCAGATGAAAAATGGATATTTTAATGCAGTGCGAGATGCGAACAGAGAGAGCGGTATCGGTTGGATGGAAGAGAGGGTGTGGCGGGTTGAGGGAGGGTGTTCGGGTAAACCACGTGGTATGATTATCACAACCGATTACGCTGATGGAAAGTGTGGGAAAGTAGCGTAAGATACAGGCTAGGACTACGAGGGTGTACCGTAGTCGTCCCAGGTAGCGTTAGCTGTCTGTCGACCGATTGTTTATCGATTGCATCGTCCGGGAGCAACTCAAGCATCCGCATATCCTGAAGCCTATTAGGTTTCTGTTACCGAACGATGGCCATCGCAGAAGTGTGCCCCAGTAGCCGGGTTTTGCCCACCGGCAGAACTAACAAATGATTATCATTTGACAGATGCAGGCGGAGAAAATATCCGGGTAGCCCAGGGCATCCGATGCTGACCGGCTGACCGGACTGACCGGTCGGCTGTCGTAATCGTTCTGGCCGGTTGAGCGACGTCAGCGTCGATGGATCATTCGATTATTGACAGGAGATTAAAGCATTACCACGAGGGATTATTAATCAATTATCTAGGCTAAATATTGGGGTCTAGTGACGACGTTTGGTCGCATCGCAGGGACCACCGTTCGTCGATCGTGTCGTGTGCGGTCCGAATTGCCCGAACCTAGACAACGGGCCTCCGGGTGTACTACCGCCAGGCTGCCCCTAGGTTCCGATACTCTGAATGATGCATCTTCCAGAGTGCACTCGCTATATTCGAATGGGTATAACCGTAGCCATAACCGTAGGCCATCCGTTTCGGTTCAGCTAGTCGGGATGGGACCGAGGACTGAGAACTGGATCCAGGTCGGTTGCTGCATCAAAATCGGTGCTTCTGCATAAAATATTCACATGCATATGTCACGACCACGAGGGCGCGCAGTGGAGGGCCGTCGGAGAAACCGAACAGAGCGGTGTAGTACGGTAAGTCCGGAATCCGACATATTCGTTCGACGCCGCTACGGCGATGATAATGATAACGATGATGAACGATTCTGCCGTAACTCACCCGTGTGTGGTCGAGATTTAGTATGGTCGAGTCCGGGCAAAGTGCTAGCTCGGTATTATGTGCGTGTGTTTGTAGCAGCGATCGGCAACAACGTGGCCTGGAATCGTTTGGGGTTATGCAGATTGGTTCTGGGTTCACTAATAAGATTATCATGATTGCATTAGTTTTCACTTTTCATTAAATCCATCTTACGTAACACAGTGGCTGAGAAGAAGGAGTCGCGCAAAATGGCAATCGATGGGGGGTTAGGAGCGATTGCCCCGAGGGCTAAGTGTGTCGAGTGCAGTTAATTCAATCCGTACAGAGTGTTTGCGACGGTTATGCAAAACAATGTGCACATTCGGAAATTGTTTGCACTGTGCATGATAGATGGGATTCCGATGATGATTATATTAATATAGAGCATATGGAGCAGTTCATGCATCTTTAAAAATTAGAATAAAACACTGTGCAACGAGAAGTTTCAGATGGATGGATGTCACTCGAATACAAATTGTTGAACAATTTTCATATTGTTTTTTTAAAGGTTTTAACCTTTCGTAACATTGTTAATAAAAGAGAACATCCAAATCATTCTAAATAGATTCTAATTAATGCAAAAGTTTTTTAAGTATCCCAATCCAAAAATAATTTTATAGTTTATCAATAGAAGAAGAAACTTTCTGTATGGTAGAATTTTTCCTGTTGTGATTATATTCAGTTACAAATAATGCGACTGTAATCAATAGTTAATTGACAAAACCCGTCAGTGTTAATTGTGGAACGTTAAACCCTTTGCTAGATAAAAACGAATAAAAGAAACCCAATTTTGTGATAAAAGAAAAACCCTTCGCTTTAACTTGTTGGGCATCAGCTTAAACTGCGTACTACGTCAACCAGTTGGTACCGGAAACATACTAATTGGAATTTTTCCTGTTTCTTCCAGCTGTCGGTCGGATGGCAATGGTGCCATCCGTAAAATATAAGTACAAAGGCGCGCTCCTTATTCCGCACGGGCATGGGTTTTGGGTGTGTGTGAACCTTTGTCAGAGCGCAGTACAGTACGGGGAGACATAAACCCTTCCGGAAAGCCGTTGTCTGGTATCGTGCGGAAGCTAGCTGGTGCGCACGAATCAGTCGTTGGATTTGTCACGTAGCACGTCGATTGGAAACACATTTTTCGATTAGACAGACGATGCCAACGGAAGATAAAGTGTGGGTGAGAAAATGGGAAACAATTTCCCTCAAGTGCCATCGGTGTTTCGGCACATGCCGAATGGTCGTCGCATGTGCGTCGTCTGTTGTCTCAGGGTTGTTGTTTTCTTCTTTTCGCGCGAGATCCTGTCTTGGCGCGTGAAAAAGGATGAGAAAACGTCCTTCATTCGTCTAATTCCTTAACCCAACCGTTTGTTGTTGGCACTTGCGTTCAATCATTCGTACACCGCGTTGGGAAGAATGCACAGGGCGGCTGTGGCTTCCTGTGAGTGGTTTGTGTGCGTGCAATAAGAGCCCTGTCTCTTAAATGGCACTTTCCGCCAAGTATTGTCACCGGAAAGGCGAGCGAGCAGCGCTGGTTGAAGAAGACAAAAACAAAATGGTACTCGTACGATAAGTAGCACATGATTGATGCTTAGGTAAAGGAAAATGTTTTCTTCGGGGATGCCGAAGTGGTTGGGAGGTTCCCGTTTTTGTTTTTGCTACAATTTTTCGCTGCATGGTTCCGATACAATTATCCCAAGTTGTAGAAAACACAGTCGAAGTAAGTCGATTCCATTCAAGAGCTCTTGAAGTGCGTTATTAACTAAGTAATGGGGAGGGAAGGAAAACGTTTCACAAACATCATAAATCGAGCACGGGACACATTAGGATATTCCGCGCGACTGTCGCGTGGCAATTTATTTTAGTTTCATTTTGCGCTGGTACAGAACTTTCCGACGTGACAGCTTAAATTCAATAACGCTCGGTGCATACATACAAAGGCTGATCGTTACGTGAATTGGTAGGTATTCCACGCATAATGCATTGTAATTCGTAGTATAGTATAGTGTGAGTTACAATTCGGTGTCCCAGTTACAATTTTGATTCGTAAAAAAACAAACAAGAGCATTAAATTTAAAATTAGAACTGCCCATGCGGCCAAGTCCAATGATTGGGCGACACGGAGCGACAATGCATTACAACACAATGCGTAAGAGCATTAACTTACTGAATGTTCCTTTTGTGAAGGCAGAAATTTTATATTAATGCGTGAAAGCTTTCGACATTGGTAGGTTTTTTGTGGTCCAAAATATTTTATAAAAAAAAATTAAGCGGAAAAGCTGTGAAAAGATGTTCCACCGATCTGGGGTTTCATTTCCGGGTCCGGATCCGTACGGATGCGCTTTTCTTACAAGAAATGTAACTTGGCGTTATAAAAAATAGATTGGTGCTCAAGTTTTGCACACAGTTTACAGCAAGTTAGCAACGTTGACCACGGAAGATAAGATGCCAAAATAAAGTGTACGGCGAATGGTAAAGTTTTTGGGGTAAAGTTTATCGCACGTTCACTCGTCTGTTTTTTTTTCTGCTTCTCCTTTCTGCTCGCTACCCCTTTTTGTTGCACACGAAACCTCCCTGGGTGCAATCGAGTTGGGCAGTGTGCCGGTCAAAGGTAACGCTGGCCAGCAGTGACCACCACCACCTAGTGGCCGGTAGTAGCCGCCGGGCATAGTTCATCCCAGTCCGATCCATTGGAAGCGATGGACGAACCAACGGATGGTCGGAACGAACACGAATACACACGAACAATAGGATCTGTGCGCTTTGGTACGCTTCGGTGGAAATTGGTCCTTGGGAGTCCTAACGAAGGGAATTAAAAACAATCGACTATCAGTGCTCTCTCTCTCTCCGTCACGTTCCCTCTCTTTCTCTCTCTCACTGGAAGTTGTGCTCGGCCGAGCTTAAAGTCCTGCAATTTCCTGCTACAAATTTCTCAACATCATTCACAGCATCCAATCCGGCATTCCATTCGAGTGGAGTGGGATTTGCTGGAAGGGGGAGGGGGCTATGTTAGGGAGAAGCCTTTCATGGTGTGATGGGTTTCGCAAAGTTCCGAAGCAAATGGAATCGATTGCATTGTTCTGTGCGCTGCTAGAACGATTTGGTGGTTCCTTCCACCCAGTGCCGCCGACTGCCTCGGGGAAAAGAACTAAGCCCGTTCGGTTCGGTTTGGAGTACGGTTTGGTCGGCGTGTGGCTTTCCTTTTTTAGGATGGTTGTGTCTTTTTTTGTCTCTGCTTCCAGCATCTGTGTGCTGCAGCGTGTGTGTGGGTCCTTTCTTGTGTATGTGCTTCTTGGGATTGCGGTTCTGCTCTGGTAGCATGTTTTTGGGAGAATTGGACCGGAAGCGCCCAGGACGGGGAAATGCAATTTCTTCCCAAAACCCTGCTGTTTTTTTTTTTTATTCAAGCTCGCTTTCACCCATCCCGTAACCAATCGGTACGGAGATGTGATGCTGCATTTTTGGAGCTAAAAGTTCCGTAGGGGTTGAATCTTTGAACTAACCGCATACAGCAGTTCCGAAGATGGCGTTTGTGGAAGCAGCAGACGACCAACGGACGATCCGACGAGGGAATATGTTCGAGTGGGGCTATTTCTGCAACGGACTGCTTTGTTTTATACGGAATCATTATTTTCTGAATCCATTTTTCATTGCGCTTCCACACTAAACCAACACACACACACACATATGGCACGTGTAGTGGTCGAAATACAATGGCCAACCAACGGCAGACGGCCACTGTGCCACTGGGCGGAAAGCGGATGTTGTGATAAAAGAAGATCACACCGAAGGATTTGTACGCTCCCCAAGGGGGAAAGGATTTGTTCTTTTGCGCCCGTTCCGCAAGTAGGAATATGTGCACGGTTAGTTTAAGGATGCGCGTCGAGCTTTTCCAGCATGATCGCGGTCGAGTTTATGCTCGGGTGAGTTTTTTCTTTCACTCCTCCCGTTGCGTTGTTGCGATTTTTCTTCATTATTCGTGCCTTACACTGGGTGGGAAGGAGTGCGAGAATCAGAGGACGTTTATCACGTTATTAAGTTGGAATGCAGTAAAGCAACCTAAATTGAGTTCTTACGGATGGTACGATATTGGGTAAGGGGAGTATCGTGTTAAAAAAACAACACGCATTTGCCTTTAATATCCAAAGGAAGAATAAAAAATCATTAGTGCATTCCAAGTGCATTTAATGCTTTGTTTTCTTCTCGTATGACAGTGCCGTGTACAGTAGTGTCGTTTAAATATATCGCCAAATAACGCTTACAACCAATAATATTACGCGACAAAGCTCTTTGTAGCGTGAGTGGTTTTTTTCCTGGTTGTTGCTTGCTTTATGTTGTAAAATCCATTTTGCAATGTATGTTGCACGTATTACACGGGAGTAAGTCGATCAGTTTTATTCGTCGATTTGGAGTACATGTTGTCCCTTCCGGTTTCCATACGGAAAGGAAAGGGAAAGGCTGGTGCAGTCAGCGGTAGGGGAGAAGTTCGAGGACGTTTTACACCGTGGCCGCGAATGTTGTGCAGATAAAAGTTAATGAAATTCTAGTAGCAGCTGTTGTTAGTTTATTTCATTTGTAACACCCTTTTGCCCGGTGGTTTTTCATCCACCTGTGCATCCACCTTCCTGCCGGAAACCCGTCCCGCCTTGTTTGGGGTCAGCGAATTGTTGTTCGAGTGGACATGTACGGTGTGATCATGGCTGTTTCCAATCAGAGGTTTTCCTGGTGCACCTGATCACATGCCACCGGTACCGGACACCGGTTGGGTTTGTAGCTGGGGAAACATGGTAAAATCCATTATCTCGTACTAAATAGATTTCCAGCACAACATGGTTGTGAGCGTCTTTGCTGGTGTTGTACTGTTTTTACCTTTGCAAGGTTGCTAAAAAGTGTTACCTAACTTTCCATGTGGGAACGCCAATACGTTGCATGGTAGTGTTGATTAATTTTTGTGCTTTTTATTGTATGTTGAGCTGGGACAATGAGAAGCTTTTCAACAATAATTGATTCAGACTAATGAGAATCGTAATTGGTCTCGAATAGAATCAAAGGGATTATAACGCACTTTTACAAGTGCTTTGTTTGTATGACCTTTATATAGAAGTCGGGATAGCAGTTATTGAAAACGAGCTGACGAAGCGAATTGGTAGCAAAAAAAACATCATTTTCATATCATCTATTTGCCAGTTTTGTTTTTCGCAAACACTGCAATCCGATTCATACGAATGGTGGCTTGAAAGACCTTCCATTATTAACGAATGTATGAAATTCATTCGACAATGAAATGGACACGGTTGAAAAAAAGAGCCACCAAAGCAAACCATTCAGCGCGCGTTGTATGTCCAGTTTGGTGGCTAAAAAGAAACTGCCAGGCCCATGTTGCTAACCGATGCGGTGCAGTTTTAGTGCAAAAGTCTAAGCGATAGATAAATGGCTAGAAGAATTGGTGGGTTCGAAAAACGGATTTTGGAGCATACAGGGCCGGTTTGGTGTGTATGATTTCTTTCCTTTTCATTCGGCTCGCATGATGAATGTGATGCTGCGCGACTCGCATCCACTCGAGTGCGCCGCTGTTCGTGATGCGGCTGCACCGGGCGCCTGATTTGATGCATACCGCTACGTTCTACTGGGCAGCAGGGCGGCTCACACTGGCGCTTTGTTGAATGTTTACGTACATCGCTATTTCGCCCGGAAAGCAAACAGCTCGGTGCACCTTTGTCGGATGCGAAAAAGGATTTGGCGCTTGAGGAAGAATTGCGCAATTTGCATAAATGGTGATCTGGAAATGGATGTGGGGCGGCTTGGGTTAGGCACCAGCACCTCGATGCGTGCCACCATCGCAGTGCCCCACAACCGAATGGCAGCTGAAGATGGACAACTCGGTGCAACTTTTGAATTGAAGCCTACCCGGGGCAGGCATTTCATTTTTCCAACCGTGTTTTGGGGTGCCCATCGTGAGGATCACCGTCGCTTTCGGCACGGTGCACATCGTGCCGGTCACGGTCCCGGCACCGGGCAACTTTATGTGTGTATGATAAATGGATGAATTGCAGAAGTGCACTCTTTTAATTTAGATTTATTTAAACTGCCTTTGCGCCACCATGCCGGCAAAGGATGCGGAGAACTCGACCGGAAAGAACGCAAGCTTGGACCATGCATGCACCTGAGATTGGGTGGCATGTTGTGTATCGTGTGCCCCGGAAAAGATAGGCACATGCCTGGACGTTGCAGAAGTGTCATTTCCGGTGGTAAAAAGCGCTACGCCTGGTCCACGGACGAACCGTGCACCGACTACTCCTCACGGTTCCGAGCGGTGAGAGCGATTATGCTTTTGACGGTGACTTCTTTTCGGTTTCCTGTATCCTGCTTAACACGGCGAAAGAGGAAAGTTGAATTTTAATTTACACAAACTGCTAAATACTGCAATACATTTTTTAACACCTTTTATCCGAAAGCCTATCCGAGGAAATCCGAGGCGCGCAATGTGAATCCTTTGACGCGATGCGGATTTACCACCTCGAGCAACATCACAGAGCCCGGGTGTTGTAAAGACCAAGGCCCCCGCGATGCCGTACTCGGTTTTTGGAGTAGAATGTGCATTTGCTGTGAGCTTTTTTTTCTTCTGTTTGTTCGCGTTTGGAGTATGTTTTTGTTAGTGTCCCATGCCGCGTTCCGGTTGCACTCTTTGGTGCACTTTGTTATGGCAACTATCAGTGTCGTGGGTGCCACCTCCACAGCCGGACCCGCGATGAAATGTTTACCGTGAAAATTAGACGCTTTTGCAAAGTGTTTACAAGGTGCACAACTGCAGTCCATTCCAGAAAGGGCACTGTGCTCTAACTCGGGTGAATCAGTTTTGCATTCGGCGCACGTTTGTAACGTTGATCATCCGCAGAGTATGGGGAGCATCATTAGAACCGAGCCTCGTCAGCGTGCCGGTGTTGTGCTATCTGTATATGTGTGTTTACATTGAATAAATGCAATTAGTAGTTTTGTAAAAATAGTGACAGAACGTGGGAGCGAGTGTTGGTTCTGCCCGTTTAGATGTTAAATTGTAAGGGAATCCCCGATGAAAGGGCGCTCCTTTTGGAGCTTGGAAGGTGCATAATGTGAGGCAAACAAAGCACTTCCTGGCAGAAAGAAAACGCCGGACTGGTGGTAATGAGTGTGATGCTCGAACAACAAAGTGACTCAATAAATTGTGTGTAGCTTTCAATCCGTTCTGCTATATGTAGTCACGAACTACGTGTGGATTTTCTCATTATTCGTTTTTTTTTGGCTACAAGTAAGCAAGTTCATTTGAAACCGAAAAAGAGACATACACAGGAGAGGATAAGCGATACGACACAGAAGCTTCATTATTGTGCGATTTCAGTCTCGTTCCCCTGTCAGGATTAGAAACGCTTTAAAAACTGTCCCAACATTACCATGACGAACGATCGTAAAGAATCGTTACGACATTATCATTACAAAAGCGTGCAATAATGCTGCAGTTTAGGGCACACAAAGTACACACAAGTGTGTTTAGCACCATGTCGATGATGCTCGACGAAGCAGGTCGTAATATTGCTGATGTGGCCGATGCTCCAAGTGAGCAGGCACTTCAAAGGTGCACTCAATCCTCAAACCGGTCTTGTTTACACGACACACACACACACACACCGGAATGCCGGAAGGCAATGGGTGTAGTGGTGCGGTAAACCGGTGGGAAAAACGAGCATGTTCTCACAATCCAGTATCCCTTTAATCCCGAACCGGGGAAGGTTGTAATAAATTTCCAAATTACACTGTCAACTGGTACTTCTTTGGTCACTCGGTGTGTATGCTAAGGGCGGTGGTGTCGTTTGGTTTAATTCTATCCCATCCCTCGCCCTGTGCTCGACCAGCAAAGAAATGCATGTGAGCCGTCGTGTTCGGCAAGCGAAGGCACACGGAGGTATGAGCCGGTGGCTTTCGTGTTTCTTTTTAGCTGTCCAAGCAAGGAGTCTCTAGCCAGAAGTGCAACATTGAAGAGATTTGCGGATCAAAAGGAGACAAACAGAGTTGCCGGTGAGTGTATGCAAGCCAGTATATGCGAAGCTCCAGCGTTGGTTCTCCCCCATGGATGGAGCAGCTTTCGGTTCCTTTATTTGGACGGGTAACTTCCCCATACATCCGTCCGTGAGGTTTGCGTATGCTGGGCAGGTTTAATAATTCAACCACACGAGTGCTTCTGAAAGGCTTGGGTTCCATCTCTGGGTATTATACAGCCATAGTTAGTTGGCTTAAATGGGTGGTTGCACAGTGCATCTACAATGCCGTTGTGAGTGCAAATAGATTTGATCCGTACACTCGGGGCATGGGACAATATTGGGCAAAGTAGGTATATTTCCGTTAAGGATGCGGTGGTTGTATTACATAGCACAAGAGCTATTAAAACTAATCGGAACCCTTGTCGAATGTTTGCGACTATCAATTGATGGCATGTTTATATGTCGTATGGATTAGAAAACTGTCATGAAAATCTCCCCAAAATAAAAAACAGGCCTTAACATTTAGTACAATGCATACGGGTCTTTAATATTGTTGTATCAAAAGGTTTATTTTGGGTTGCCTTTTTCCAAAATACGTAGACAGCATAAAAGCTCTTGTGGTTTCTTTTGAAATGACAAAATTTTTTAGAATACGAGAAAAATAGTACCAAAAAAAAAAACATTCCTTTCGCACTCGTATCCCCACGCTCAAGTAGCAACTGTGTGTAAGTTCTGCGGTGCATAAATATTTGCCCCCGAATAAACGGTTGCGGTTCAGCAAATGCTGGTGCGGTTTGTACGATCTATAAACACAATCAACATATTCGGAAAATGCTCCGGTCCAGTGGAAGCAAAGCACCCTTCGCAATAAATAATACACCCAGGTCCGCGTGCGTCTTTGGGGTTTGTTTGACTAACGGCAGACGTAACCCAGGCTTTGGGCAAAAGTTGGTGACGTGTGCCGATTTCGGGTAAAACCACACCCGGTATCGTTTATTGCTGAACTAGACCTGCCAGTTGGCGCAATATTAGGTTTTCGGTTGGTTTGCCACATATTGTCGCTAAATTGTAAGCTAGACAGTGCTCTACATTCGCACCGTTTGCCCGCGTCTGGAAGGCGGTCAGTGTGGGAATATTTGATGGATCGGTCGCTTAACGTTAGCATACGCCGATCGCACGTGTAGCTTCGCCGTTTACCTTTTAAAGTGATTTCACGAACCGCAACACGCGCGAAAAGCTTGCTCATCAAGGGCGGTAGGGTACGGTGGAATATCTCACGCCATATTCATACCTCCAGCTAAGGGGAGTTGGCCCTGAGGAACTTTAAATTGAAACCATCACGAAAATGAAACCCTTCCCACAACTATCTCCTGAACTACCCCCTCCTGCAGAAGAATGGTGCGGTTGTCACATGTTGCAAAGGCGTGAGTGTTTGCGACTGCTGGAGTTGGGTCCAATCCGTGTGCACCGACAGGTTGGCTCAGGTTGGATCGTTCCTTGATAGTTTTTCGCTTCTTTTCACCCGTCCCAACTGACGTTGAATTGCATGTTCAACAGCTTTTCCTTCGCACTGAGCCGATTTGAGTTACAGTGGCAGTTATACGATGATGTGCGCGTGCACTCAATGTCATGCACCCGGCATACGTTGCGGAGTTGTGACACAAAAGGGGCTGGGGGGGAATTGTGGGAACTAACAATGGAATCAAATCCTGAATGTTTGTCAAGATCAGTAGTTTGGTGCGCAGGTGGAATATGAAGGCATCTGTGCACGAACAATTTGAGTTACAGTTGGGCGATGAAGGACACACGCACATATACGACGGTAGAAGTTGAAAGCTCGTTGAACGGTAAGAAACTCCTTACTCCTTAAAGCTGATTCGTTTCTGTTAGAACCGTAAAACATTGCATCGAGTTACAGAAGCACCTCTGGTTTCTGTCCTTTACGAAACGACCGGATCCCAACACATTGGACGTACATCTCGAAAGGTCCAGTTGATGGAGCTGAAAAATGGCACTACTTACGAGACTACCAGCTGACGCACTAAGCTTTACAGCAGCTTGGGTCAGCGTGATTGTTAGAGAGAACTAATTTCCACACCGACAACACCTTCCGGTGCAAAATGTGGCAGAATGTTGGGGAAAACTTTTGGGCATTACGAGGCCTCCTCCGTCCTCTCTCGATTAGGACCGCTGACGGCAAGGCGTCATTCAACTTACCTGCAAAAGAGAAAAGAGAATAAAAAGAGAAGCGATGAAGAAAGAAAGTTAAAACATAAATAATACTACGAAACTGGCAACGAAATGGAAAACGATTAATTGGTTGGTTCCCTGGCAATTAGTCTCCCGTGAGTGATGAAGGTGAAAAGCTATTACTCTCTCCCTAGCCATGAGCCTGCGGTAGCTACACGTTCGTGATTACGCTCGTCGTCTTTCAGGTGTTTTGCTGATGGAGTCGCCTAGCTATACTTTATCCCTGTGCGAGTAATTTTCCATCGTCATTTAAGCCTTTTCCCAACTTGGGATTGGTCGATTCCACTGATCGGGCCGAGGGTGAGCTATGGACGCACAGGTTACAGGCCATTATGCGGCTGAACCTAGGGCCGATAGCAATCAAACCACCGGTTGAATTCAATACCACCTGCTAGTCCCTCTGTGCCCTGATACGAGGTGACGATAATTGGGCCAGGTTGGGTCAACAACGAAAAAGGAAAAAAAGGACCTCACCAAAGGTCCCCCTTTGGGCAGAACCGTCGGTTAGGGGTGGGAGATGGCGATGAGTTTATGAACTTTAATCATGTTGATTTGTTTCGTGACAATGTTGTTGCCGTGGCCGATGTGATTGGTGATTGCCGGCCACGTATGGAATGTTTACGAGCGGCTCGTTTGACGTCCGAACCGAGTTTAATCCGCAACAACTTCCGAAACTTTGCATGAACTGACAACTCCAGCAGCTACCACTATCAATTAGTGGGCCGTTTTGGCTCGGGTGTGCGCGTGTATTTGTCTGTTTACATTTGGTCTCACTCCGAAAGTGACTGGCAATAGTCGCAGCTAGTTTATTTAACCATAAATCTTCTAATAAAGCCGTACCGCAAGTGCCGTAGTGAAAGTTCCACAAAGCGAAGGAAGGAAGGAAATATTCCAAGTATGTACGCACGTTATGGCCGCTGGCTGTGTTACGGAGCGGCGCTTGTAAGGCGTCAATGAAAACATCGTTAAACAGTGCCCGCCTCGCCGATTTACAGTTGGCACGAATAATTAGCGTAAAACCTTCGAGCGACACTAATCATTCGGTAAATCGTTCTGTCGAAAACAAAAGGCCAAAAGCAAATGAACAGCAGAAAGCGGTAATATTGGGAGGGGAATGGGATTCGAAGCAGGGGGGGGGGGGGTAAAAAAGCTAATGGCCATACACCGATGCCTCCATATGGAGCACATTTCCTGGACGCCAAATTTTCTTTGTCGCCTTGACCCTAATTTTAATGTACTGTGGAACGTGAAATAAAAGTTCGTGTGCAAACGGGCTCCAAGCATGGACATTCCACGAGCTTTTCGTGGCCCGGGAGTGGTTTTCTGGGTGTGAGGACGACGCACGATTTACATTCGCATTGCCAGTTGGCCACGCGATTTCCCGACGCCATTATTCCGTTCGTAAATTTTCCTTCTTTATTTCGGAAACGGAGCGGCCTTCAATTGCACGGTGCCAAGTGCCGAACGAAGGTGCCAGCAATTCTTTGGCGCATTTCCTCGTCCAGCGCTGGGCTGTGAAAGATCGTACCGTAAGACGCGCATGGGGGAAAATGCCTTTAAAAAAACCATCGTACGGGTGTACGGGAGTTTCCGAAAATCGTTCGTTTCGTATGACCGTCCGAAACGGCATTAGTATGCTGTTTGCTTTGCGGATAAGGTGACGGTACGGGCACCGTACGTTACCGCTGGTCACTTTTAAGTCGTTCATGATACATAAGTATAAAGATAAAGGCCACCCGATAAGGAAACTGGTGCCGTTTGCTGGTGGTGGTGGTTGGAGTTTAGTGTTCGTGGTTATTCTGCCGATTGCGCTACAAACTCCCATCTTTACCGGTGACCGGCCGATTGGCCATTGAGAGTATCGGGGCTTTCGGAATGGCAAAGTTGTTCGAAAGAAGGCTAAGTTTTCGGAATTGGCTCTCGGATGGAGGAAAATAGATTGGGCTAATGCTTTTTGCCTGCCAGTGAATATTATTACCCAAGGTGTGAAACCAATCGCTGCGAAAGGAAAAAAATGGAAAGCAGCGAAATGCTAATATACGGAATATGGCCAGTTGAAAAGACTCGGACGAGATTCGTGATGTGCTTTATGCAGAAAGAAAAAAAACACATTTAGCACAAAGTGGAAACAAAATAAACTGAACCCATAAACTCGATTCAGCTTATCATAATCACAGTTCCTGTTGAAACTTTGCTTTACCACTGTTTTCGAACCATAAGCCGGGTGCCGGGTGTGCACACGTGTGCGGCTGGACACGAAAATCCGAAATAGTACGAATGAACGGAACAATAAAGAATATCTCACGAAAATCGGAACCGGCAGCCGGTAGCCGTTGGAGTGCTAAAGGAAACGGTCTTTATCGTGCTTCGATTTGAATTGTGGGAATGGTTTGTTGTGTGCTGATTATATGCATATACAAGAAGGTAATAAAATGGTGCCTAATGCCAGAAACGGTTACGTTCTACCCGTACGGTATGGAATAGTTTCTAGTTCTACACGTTGTGCAATCAAACTACGATACGGTCCCAGTGTTCGGAAGGGTGGCTGGGGCAGAATGGATATCGAAAGCAAGACGAGGACCAAACAAAACCCTATCTTCGCTTTGGACGGTGCCGTACTGAAAGTGGACATCGTCCACAAAGTCTCCCTGGTGGGAGCGCACGCTTTTGTAGTTTTTGGGATAGTTTACGATACGAATTCGGTTTCGAAACAACGGTCCGTCTGGGTGAGGGCGGTACGATTATTAGTGCAAAAGGGCAACAACAGACAAGGGCACCACCGTACCCGAGTGTACCGACCGATCACGACCGCAGAAATCCCCCCGGCGGTACGCAATCCCGGGAGTGGCCGACTGAATTTAGTACAAGCAGATATCAGACAAAACACTCCATAAATCAGTTTATTAGTATAAATATTGATTTCCGGGAGTGAAACGGATTGCCCCGTATCGGAGGCAATAAAAATAGAAATTTTATTGGTTCGGGAACTTCATAAATTATTAATTAGACCGCCGTGTGCTCGAGCTGTATTGATGTAGCGTGTTCCGGTGGTCGGAGAAAGAATGCGCGTATCATGGTCAAGAAGCTGGCGACCGTGCACGGGCACCGTGAGCGGAATGAAGCTCAATGGCGGGAAAGGGAAGGGCACATGCTGGGCCAGCCGGATCAGTTCACTGGTTCGGATGTCTATTTTTCCATCCAACGATGGTCGGAGCGTTTGGAGCGTTTTAATGGATAGCACTTTGAGGTTGTGCATGCGCGTACGCAGTAGTAGTGCAATCGGGAAGAGATATTTTATCGCTTTTTAATGGCCGAGGGGAATCGACCGTTGGGCAGCAGTAGTACACGATCGGCCCTTGGACCGGTGGTTCTGATGGGTTCGGCATGGTGATGCAGTAGCCAATCGGTTGGGCTACAATCGCAAATCAGAATGGTAGGTAATATACGGCAAGCTGTTGCAATCACGATCACTTCCCGACTGGTACCGGACTGGGAGGAAGTTTTTCCTTCTCTAGCTGAAGCTATCCGTGCTTGGGATGAAAATAGAACCATTCTGTATGTGGTAATTAATATCGACAATCGGTTGTGTCTGGTGAAATGTATTGAACATCGATTGTTGCAAAAGACCTAACGATTGTACCATGGCTGGAGAAAAGAGCTATTTGTGTTGACAAAAATTGGGTTGTTTAGAAGACATGACCGTGTAATTAATGATAGTAACAATTTAGAAGGAGAGTGTGTTATTCTCCCTTCGAAGGAAGAGTTTACCTAAAACATAGTCATAATTAAATGGTATACTTATCGTTATCTTTCTGGGTAAATTTTGACAAAAAGGTTTCTGGAAGATCTGTAACTGGTTTGACAAATGTTGGGAGTACAATAACAAAGATAACTCTGTACCATTCTTAGTTTATAGTCTAGAATTAACTAAAACCGTATCCTAATCGTTTTCTTTAGATTTTAAAATGAAAGTGAACAATTGTCTGTGCCCTGACTGCTGAAACCACAAGCCACCGGCACGGGATGTCTTCACCGTCCGTTTTGTCCATCATTTCACCTAATACTCCAATAATCACCTCATTCTAGACGAAACGGTTAATTTAAAAAGGAAATTTCGTTTAATGCTGCGGACAGCATCCCGGCACTAGCAGATGGGTAAATTCCTGGCACCATCTGGTGCGTGGTCGAATGATACTTTCATAATGAGCTCAAATCCTCAAGCTCATCGGCTCAGCGAAACAAATAAAAAAAGGAAATGGTCTATTTAAGCGCTCCACATTTGGGTGAAAGTTTCCATCCTAGCCCGCTCATCCTTGTGTCCGATCCCTTTTAATCCTTTTATTCTGAGACCGTATTTTTTTTGTGTGAAGCTCTGCCGCTTTCCCCTTTCTCCCGTGGTCTCTTCAATTGTCAGCATCATTTACATAAAACAGATAATTGCGCCAAAAAGGGAAGGTTTAGTTTATCGCGTGGCCCGATTTGTTGTTTGGGCTGGGTTGTGACAGTTATGAAAAACAGCTGAACACCCTTCGGCGTTCGCTAGTTAGCTCGTCAGCCATTTCACAGCTTTTTGGCTCCACCATCCCCAACGTTTGTGGTAGGCCTAATTATGAAATCATTAAACCTCCGCCGATAAGGGCGGGTGGGCGTCGTCTTGGTCACGCAAAGCCTTTGACAAAGTTCCTCGGAGATCTGCACGCAAACTGACAGGATGGTCCAAGAATTCGGGACAGTACGGAGGTGGAAGCGAGTGACGGGTGTGGGAGTTTCGTTGGAATAGAATGCGCGAAATAGTCACAGAATGAGGAAGCAAAAAGTCACATTTCGGGGTGGATATAATTCGAAAAGCATTAGCATCTTGCAGTGTAATACCGCCAACTGGGTAACTCTAAAGCCCCCGCCCCACGTTAGAGTTGCTGGTGGTACTGGTTGGTGTAAAGGATCCGTCGCGCAAAAGGGACTGATAGAGCGATAAAGCAGCTGGGGATAAAGAAAAAAGAAAATACACCGAAAGGAAAATTTGCGGGCTGGGAAAATGAAATGAGCGTTGGTCATAAAGATGTGTACGGGCAGGCAGAAGCAGACCAGCGGCGGCAGCGAGTCTTTAGCAGGCGGTGAGACAGAGATGGCGAAGAAAAAGAGATTGTAAGCGTACAGACGACAGATGATACATTAATCAAGCAGACTGCCGCTGACAAGCCGTAAAAGTGTCATGCATCAAATGTGGCGAAAGTGAGCCTAAACTCGTTTTTGGGGAGATTCTCTTTTTAAATTTATGACGGCAAGGCAAGGACCTTCCCGCTGCCTTCCGGGGAGCTTTTCACACTGGACTGTGTTTGTGCGGATGGGGTGGGTGTGTTTGAATGTACGGCTGGCCAGGCCCGAGGCCACCCACCCCCCCTGGCACTGATGGGCACTGATGGATAGTGATTGTGGCAAAGGATGACAAATGCGGCAGGACACATAGGCGCATGATGACAGTTACCATACGGCGTAAAACTGTCGGGGTTATGACAGCTGCGGAGGGCAGTGCCGTTGGAGGACTGCACCAAACAGTCGTCGCATGCTAACAACGTTCGATGCGGGATCCTTGTGGGATGGATGTGATTTCGTTCGTTGCCCGGGAAAAGCGAACTGGCAGGCAGGATGTGAAGGCTATAAAGCTCAAACTTTTTGAAAGCATGCTAACGATTTACAGAAGCAATCGGAGTCATGTCACTAGATGCCCTGATCTCTGGACGCGCTATTTACATATATTAAATTGTTAGAGCATTTTGGAACGCAAAGAAAAGCAATTAAGCCCTTTTTTATGGGAAGTTCTAATATAAAACAAAACAAACTGTATTTTATTTCAATTGACTTTTATTGCACGGGAATTTAACACTTGCATTATTTCCCTTTTTGTAAAAATAATATGCTGTGATATAAATAGCAATGCCATAAGGAGAATGGAAATAAATCGCTCATTGTACGACGATACAATGGTTAATTCATATAAACGGCATAAAAATTGAAAACCATTCAGTGTACACGCAAGGAAACCGAAGACACCCCAAAATTGTATGCATATGGAAAACCCACATTATTCTTTCACTTGTGTCTCAGGTCTTTAGGGCTAAGGGTGCTCCAAAATGTTCCCCAGCTCGTCTTAACGGTACGTACATATTAGTACGTTGTCAGCTAAGAAACATTTCTTATAACGGCGCGCCCGCGCGTGTGAGTATGTGTTTGTTTGCGCTATTGCTGTTGTCAGCGTAACATTAGATACAGCCATAAATTTAACGCTGGCTTACTTATGCAAAAACGGCCCGACTTTATTTGGCTTCGGGTTCGGTGTGTTGGAGTATTGCATGAGTAAGCGATATAGTAAGCGACGCGAATGAGCTTGAAGGACAGCCCGCTGCTGCTGCCGCTTACAAAACAGCAACAGGAAGCAAGTGACTTTTCCGACCACCCCCATAATCACACACACACAAACACACTCACACATTAAGGAGATCCCATGTGTGCTTTCACCCGACCCGATTTTTTGCGGGTTCACGTGCGATGGGGAAGTAATTCCATTTTTCCTAGATTTTATTTTTCAATTACTCAACCAACGCCACTGTCGGCGGGCGTATTCATCGTACTGTATCCGCCATAAGTCTTTCCGTTTCAAGGTCGGTTGGCCGGGGTTTCGGAACGAAGAGGGCCCCACGGTTCTATGCACGGTACCCGACAGGTTGAAGTCGGGTGGTAACAGTGGGCAGCAAGGTAGGAAATCCGTATAAAAAGAAGAAGCTCGCTGTCGGAGAGCTTTTACCCACCGCTTCCGTTGTTTTATTATCGTTCGTTCGAGCGAGTTAGCCACGTGGTAGGACGTGTAATGCATATTAAATGATTATTTCATTACCAGCGGACCCCTTTTTCCGGAAAATTTTCATCGCCTTTTTTTTCGCTGCAGCAGGAGTGTTGTTTAGAAAAGATAAGCACCAAACTCGTTATACGCCGCTGGTTGCAAGGGGCAGGTGGATGGCTAATGTCATCGATAAAATGTAGGTGATACTACGTTGCAGGATGAATGGTGTTAGTAATCAAAAATTATTCTGACAAGAGCAACCTTTCGCTACGATCACGACATTCAATCAATTATACTCACCGTGCTGAAATGCGATTACGATGGTTCTTGTCAACAAAAGCAAGAAACGTTCATTCACTGCAAAACGTGCCGTTCCAGAATAATCAGCAAAAAGCGAGAATTCTTTACAGGATAGGAACATTTACCAACTTATAACTATCCCTAGCACGGCGGTTCTGCCAGTACATATCATTTCGAATGTTGAAACACGTGTGTGAGTGTGTGTTCGGAGGATTGAAAAAAGGTTTGTTTGATGCACAGCTCTTTCGTAACAATCGTAGGAAAAGTTCCTACCCAGAGCAAAGTGCACCATTCACATCCATCATCCCACCGATTCATACCCATCAGCAGGCGAATCTGGTTTGCCCGACCGACCCAGCAGAATGTAAACATCTTCTGACCCATCCATTTTGGGGGCCAAGTGCTGCTAGTGACATGTGTAATGAAAGTGCTTTCATATTGTCCTATCTTAACGGGGTTTGTTTCAAGGATGCAGCTGAAGCTTTCCTTTCAGGTCAGGGCGGCTTCCGGGAACGTTTTTTCCCCTGCACGGTCGAAGGAAAAATGATGCCAGGATCAGCGTTTGGCGAGCAGGAGACGACACTGCGAGGCAGGAATCGTCAGCATTTTTCATTGGGATTATTTTCCAACCGGTTGGCGGGACTGGTACTGATATGCTTAACATGTGTGTGGGTGGCAAAGAAAGGTAGATGCTCCAGCGAGGCGAGAATGTGGAATTCATTGTTTTTGCTCCTTCAATGTCGAAATGCAGGGCAAAACGATGAAGAAACGATTTTTCTTTCTTTTTTTGTGTTCGCAATCCATTACCAGAAGGTTTGTATTTTGACCGTTTTAATTAAAAGTGTCTCCCGAACCGTCCTCCCATCACAGTGCCCGCATGTGTCATATGTGCTGGGATAGGGTAAACTATCATCACCAGAATCGTCCCATCGTATGGGAATTCTCGTTGGCTTCGATGGTTCTTCTTACGGCCATCTCGTTTGTGAGGATAATGCCGAGAGTTCCAAGCAGAAAAAGGATGAAAATTGGATCTCCATATGCGCATACTGGGGAAATCTGGTCCCGGAGGCAGTGAATTTGTCGATGAATACATATAAGTTTTAAAATTTTCATCAAGAAATGGAATGACGAGTGAATCGGTTGTTCGTTGGTGAAAAAAAATCCCCCGGAAGAGAAAAACATCAATTGACCGAGCGAAAGTGGTCCCCGGTGGCAAACCGTGTCCCTCACAAATGCAATCGTTAAGAAGAGTAATGTCATCGCGCTGGGACGCAGCAAAGTGTTTTCAAAGAACCATTCCAAGTTATTGACGACCATTGGTGTCCTGATTTGGTTCTGACCCAAAAACTTTTGCCAATTAGTAGTGCGTTCGAAAGGGACGGATGGAACCGTTCGTCCCCGACGAGGATGTTGAGCGCCAGTTGCCGCAATCATCATAACTGTCCGGGGGGTGGTTTGGTGGCGAAACGCACACGAAGAAATGATAAATCTCAATTCCGGTCGCTCCGTGATTGCGCCCTGTACCACGGTTGCGAATCTTTCGTCGTGGAAATCATTCCTCAATGCGATCGATGGCGAAAATCCTTTCTTGGTGAAAGCGATTTGCCCCCCAAAAACCGTCGGACATACTTTCGCCGCTTGTCACGAATGCCATGGTGAACATATCGTGAATGGAGCAGGATGTAAGGTACGGTGAGAAATTTACATAGATTCATTCTGAGAAAAGTTATTGCTAAAAGGGATTTATGCTGTGCAGCAGGGATATTGCTCCTTTTCTGGTGGAAGGTGTTGCTAAGCGCACTGCTGGTTATTTTTGAACCAAAAGTGCGTAACATTTGCTAGCACATTCAATGGTGAAATCCGCTCCGATTCCAAAAGAGATTGATGACAATGAGATGATATGCGGGAGAAATAAAAAAAAGGTTAATGTAAAGGTAAAATGCTTCGAATGGTTTCGTACCATCATCTCCCTGGTTCGTCTAGAATTCCTGTTTTTTTGCAGAAATGATCAACGTTTATTTTAGTTGGCGATGAGCTAATCAAGGTTTTGTGTGAATTAATTTACATACCATTGTCTTTTTTTTGGGTATTTTAACGATCTTTTAACCCTCTCGAACCGTTATTCGCCACGTAACTAATGGAGAAGAAACAGTAGGTACAAGGAAAAAATCTGAAACAGTATAAAAACGAAAAACCAAAAGCGCTGTACAGTGTGCAGTGTTTTAGTCCGGTCATCAGGTTCCGAACCCGGAGCAGTTCCAGCAGGAGAAAGCTCTCCGTCCAAGGAGGTCCTTCATTTTCCGGATCGATGATTTACGCAGGCGGTACGAACTTTGTCCGGTATCCTTTTAGCAAACCCAAACCCCCCCAGCGTGGCTACAGAAGACTCCGGTGAACCGGTAGTTCCTCAATCGAGGCCGGAAATTGTGCAAGGGGAAACAGGGTTAAGAAGGTACTTCCTTTTTGTCGCTTTCGGGGAATGGTTTCGGTGTGGGCAGCGGATCCAAGGGTGTGCTGTCTGATATGATTTGTAATCTTGTCTACACGTACCATTCCGGTGTTGTACGCCGGGAACTAGCAACGAATCGCCGGAATCGGTTCCCGCATTGATTTATTTGTTCCAATCAAGGCGGCTGCTGCCGTAGCCGCATAGCTAAAAGACGAAGTATGCTGGGTTTTGCAAGCTGCGGTCTAGGTTTTTGTTCGAATCTAACGAAGCTTATCGGGAGAGCATAATTTCCCGCTTTTGTCGAACCCTGAACGGGTTCCCGGTGCTTCTGGAAAAGGGTCCGGTGCGCACGAGGCGTAAAACGGACGAGAGGACACAGGCGAAAACTTTGTTTAAATTTTACGCTCCAAAAGTTGCACAGCTCGACCGAACGCACGGCCGGAAGGGCAGGCCGGGGTAACGAGGGGCCAGAGGATTGTACACCCGTTGGCCACTGCTACTGGACCGCATCAACGATACGGTCAGCGTGCATTCTACGAACGTAGTTGTTTTGATATCCGGAAAACCAGGAGTTCGCGTGCGCTTCGTGCTCGAACCACCGTACAGCAGGAACGGTACAAGCATCAGGATAATTTATTTGTAGCATTTGTAGCTATGCTTGGGGTGCGTGTATGTGAAAGCCCTCTGCACGTTCCTATCATTCTAAGGATTTGTTATAATTTTTTGCGTTTCAAGCAGGAAGTAATAAGATTTACCTATTGGTTAAAATTCTCACATTCCACCGCTCCGGGCCATCCGGTGCCGTCGGTCGTCGGACGGACGTGGATGGACTTCGTAATGTGTTCTTTGATCTTGGCAGTATTAACTTATTAATATGATTACTTATCTCTTCACTCTTGAAGATGAGATACGGTGTGCGGCACAACAAAAAAGTATACACAAAAAATCTGACACTTACGTATACGTGAGCATCCTCACTACCTGTCATGCAGAGACACGTGGCTAATCATAACCTATATTGAGCTTGAACGGGTGTGTGCGGGAGACGCACCAAAGGAGCGGAAAATGTAATTACATGAACGTGAAGGAAACAAAATGAAATACGGAAGAAAGAAAAAAAAAACATGGAAGCCCAACTCGTCGCCCGGGATCCTCTCGACAGCTCCGATAAGTTGGTCGTAAAAAGTTCCGCTTTCCGGATACACTCACATACGCACACGCGTACCCGGATGGGATGGGGCACAGGGGCACTCACATGCAGGTTTCCTTTGTGTGTTACTGATCGTGCGTTGATGATGATACTACCGTCGAGATTCTTTTGAGTGGCGGACAGAAAATGTAATAAAAATGTTAACTACGACAAAACTCCACCCACTCGTTCTCGTTCGGGAGGACCCTTGAGAAGGGCCTCGACTTCACATCAATTTCTTCGGGCGGCTTAGGACGATGCCGGGAATGCGTCAAAATATGACATAGTTTAATATGTATTCTGCAAAATACTGCTCACTTCGTTGGATGGGGAGGCATTTGGCGCGGGATGAGATTGCGGGAAAATTCATAATTGTCAGTTATTTGGTGCTGGGTGTTGGGGTGAATTATTTGTCTAATTAATCATAGCTTCCTTAATTAACAAATCGATGCTCATTACAGAATCCTTAACTAAATGGGGAATATTTGCTTAAATGCTATTGTGCAATGGTAGTAAACGATCGGGAACAAATATTCGTAAAACATTTTTGAAGGGAATGTTAACAGTTATCAGCAAGAAAACTATCTTTTCTCTACACTATCATCAAAGAATTCATAATTTTCCCATCCCAGCATGTCGCCAAAGCACTGAAAAGCTTTTTCTTCCATTCAGAGGTGTTCTCATTAAATATGTTTTATGCTGCGTTGGGCTGCAAAACATGCTGCGACACATTGGACGCTCTGCATTCAGCAGAACGCGTCGGAAGCAAAAGTTCAAAATGACTGCAGCATGGGCGGGCGAACGTTGGGGATCCTGTTTTTATTTCATTTGTATCGTTTGGCACGGTGCTCAGCACCGTTAAGAAGTTGCGTAAGCGGTGGCCAGGCTGGAAGGGATGATGAATTTATCCACTCAGCAAGCACGAAATGGAGCACGCAGTCAGCACCAACGGTTCGGAGACCCACAAAGCAGGAACGCAAAGAAAGCGGAAGAAAAACTCGGTAGAAATAAAAACAGGCGAACACATTATATCGTGTAGAAGTGTCCTGGCAGTGCGGGGAAATAGTCCACTACTTCGTTTCCAAAGCGTCACTACGTTCGGTCTATTCTGATCGGAACGATGAAAGTGGCAAAGCGTTGCTCCAGCAGGCGCTTATCATCTAGACCCGGCCTATTGCAACGTACAAATTCTCATCCCATTGCAACAGCCAGAGCTTTCCCGCCCAGGGGTCCTTTCTCCCTTCGGACCTACACGGCTGGTTTGCCGTTAGTGCACACTCCACACTAAGTGTGGTGGAGGGCGCTGTGTTTATCACTGAGAGGAGGCCACTTCTTAGGATGAAAAGCGCAATAAATAACGAAGGCTCTGGGTCGAATCAGCACCTTCGGTGGAAACGGAGAGCGCGAGTGTGTGAGAGAGAGAGAGGAAAGAACAGTGGCACGAGAGAACGTTGGTCGATTTCCGTTGGGTAACACTGTCAAAAGGCCACGAGCTTGGACTATCGGCGGGATGGTTCGCCGGAAGGGAAAGGTAATTTTTCTTTTCCTTTTTTTCCCCCGAAACAAGAACACATGCACAGTGAGTGGGTGGCATCGAGGGTGGCCTTGTGAATATTGCAGGGAAAACTCAGATCGAAAGAAAACACCCATCTTTGTCCTAAGCGAACAGGAAAAAAAAACAACGCTGAATGGAAGGAGGTCCTGGTAGGAGGGCCTGACTGGTTGGAGGGTGGGTATTTTTTCTGTTTTTTGGTGGCATCGGTTCCCAAAACACCACAGGCAGGCGAGATGATATCTGCCATCCATGGGGGGGGGGAGGTGGTAAGGTGGGACGTGAGTACATTATCTGGTTGATTGGGATGAGTCAAGTGGATCGCGCGGATGGTGGTGCCTTCGTCTTCGATGCGTGATGTTGGGTAATAAATTCTTTCCATAAAGGTGTTCAGGGCACGCCACGGTGGGTTGCAGACGAGAGGGCAGGAAAATCGCCGGAAATCAGTCTCGGCTCGGTGTGTGTATGTGTGTGCCGTTCGTGTCTGAATGAGCCGAGATGGTTGGTATTGATGGTATTGTGTAACTTCACTCATCCGGTTTAGCTTCCCGACGGTGTGGTGGCTTCACTCGATCGGATCCCGCGCCCCATTCGCTAGGAAGGAAACAGGCAGATGTCAATAGGATAGGACCGGTCGATAGGTACATGAATACAAGGACGCGAACGTCACGCTGGTACGGAAGCAAACAATAGCTTCAGGATGAAGTACGCGCGTACCGTGCGGTATGGTAAAGGTAATTTCACCCGCGCCCCGAGAACGAGCGGAAGAAAAATGATAATTCCCTCCCGATCTTTCGATTTCGATGTTTTTGCTTCCCCCCAACCCGCACACCCGTTTTTCTGTTACACCCCCCCCCCCTCCGACGGGAAGACCTACGACTTCATAGTTGATTGATAAGCCATCACACATTTTCTCCCGCAACGCCGGGGTACTATTGTTCTGCGACAGAAGTGCACGAAACGTCTTTCGCCGGTCCAATTCCCACGGTCGGGCGAAAGGTTTTTCCTTTCGCTATCATACGATGATGTAGCTTCCAATCGCTGTGCCGTTGTGGTTCACTTTTCCCGTTTCGTAAGACGCCGCACGGTGAGGTAGATTATGGGAAGGCTTAGGCGTACAGTTGAAATTCTCACTGCTATCGTGCGTCATGTAATGAGTTGGGGGAGATCTTTAATCGCATTTGGGAATGTTAAGCGAAAAACATTCGGTTAATCTTGTAGATATATTCGCTCGCTGGCAGGATTACAGCCAATCAATCGCGTTGGGATAAGGCAGTATCGGAAATTAAATTTATTATAAAGTTAGCTAATGAAATCCAACATTTGCAAATATACAAACTTTATCAACGAATTGAGAAAGCGTTTGAGATAGCTTGTGTTTATTATACTGAAATAATGTATGTTTTACTTTATCACCTGAAGTTTTAAAAGTTTGTCAAACGAAATCATTGAGGAATGTTTAAAAACAATGCGATAACAAGATACTCAACACAATGTAAGGCAGGTTATAGAAATGAGTTTCCAATGTACGCCTAAAGAACATTATCCCATTATTACCATTGAGATGCACAATCATCCTGGGAAGTGTAGTATTGCAACGTGGCACCATTCTCTTTAGCGAAGAGAAGTCAAATCAAAATTCCTACCACTTGCTCGTTATCTGCGAAGCGCCCCCCTAGAACCCTTGGTCCGATTATTACGCGCCCAGTAAAACGATCCCGATAGTACCGCTCTATTCAGCGCTAATGGCAACAATTATCCCGCTTAATGGTGTTCCACTTTGATTCCAGCACCAATTACTCCCATTTTAATAACTTCATCAAATTCAACGCCAAACAGCGTACGGTGGTAGCCGCGTCACCGCGAACACGGAAGAAGTGCTGGGTTGTCCTCATAATCTTGTAAACAATGGAGACGTTTTATTCAATCATTAGTGTTCGCTGGGCCTTGGACAGACGTGAGCTCATTTCCACACTCCCAAGGCGTGTGTGTGTGTCTGAGTGTGGATGTGCGTTTTGTGAAGGAAAGGGAACTCATGCTCTTAAGAGTTATAAGAAAGCGGGTGGAAAATAGTGCACAGCTTCGTTGCTTTGGAAAGTAGAGGCGTAACGTTCTTCAGTTATGTATGCATCGTTAAGTATCTGCCCACTACACGGCAGCGGACGGGCGACGTGTGAATGCAGTAATGCAGCTTCCACATTGAAGTGCAATTGCCGACGCCTAAACTGAAGAAAAAGTGCACTCGTGAGGTGTTTCTGGGCTGTGGTTCATGGCTATTCGTATTTAATACTTGCTAAGAGGTGCTGTAGAGCTGTTTTTCATTAATGCGGCTTGTATACGCGAAGCCATTAAGCGCACCATGGAATCTCGGTGGGGTGATGGCATGAAGGACGGATTAATGGCAAAAGGATGCTATGAGATGGGTTGTAGTACGTGCGAAAGAGGTGATGTCATAGTTTACCGCGGAGTGTCACTAATAAAGGATGCCGTCGTTGCTTAAGTGTCACCTTTATTTACCTTCGTTTGTGTTTAGATTCAAAACACTACTGCACGCGAACGAATGTATTGCGAGTTAGGGTGTAATTACGTGCGATAGTCGTTAATCATTTCCTGTTTGTATGGCGTTTATTAAAAAAAAAAATCGATCTGTAGTCCTTATTTAATGTTTGTAGATCGCGCCGTAGGTACGAAGGATGGTTGTACTGACCGTAATGTAAGCAATCTAATGTCTCAGTTCATTAGATAGCAGCACACCTAACGACCGGAAGCACAACATAATTATTGTTTACTCGGTCGAACAGGACGCTTAAACAAACGACACGTTTAGTAATGATCCGCATTATTATTTTTTATGTGGGAACTAATGTAACTTATACACACCCCAGTCATTATGCGCAAAGCATACAGCATTGATCACTAATAAGGGAAGGTTTCACCAGATTTAAAGCGCCAACAGATGTGACATTCCTGGGGGCTGGGAAAAGCTTTGTTGTGAAAGCTTTCATCGCAGGCTTAACACGTAGGCAAATGTAGCAACTTTCCTTAAAATCTACTCGTGTAACAGGCCAGTAGGTGTCCGTTTAAACATGCCGCATACACCAACTTGGTGATGCTGCAGGGAAAAGCATTCGAATGTGTTACGGGCATACATAATAATAAAGTATCTCATAATATGATTATTATATGGAGGCATTAAATTTCAATTTTTCCTTCTAGTTTATTGCTTTCGCTTCCTCTATTAGTATGGCTACCGTTCGGGCGTATACGGTAGAGCGCCGAAAGGAAATTATGTCGTCGTACATGGTTTATGCGATCGACTGGAAGAAAGGAAACTTTCACCCGGACGAGGGACTCCGACGGAAGCGAGATGGGTCACGGTGGTGGAATAATTCACCTTGCAAACGAGCCGAAACACGACACATTCCATAAGACACATGATCTGGTTTCCGCCCGTTAAGTCAAAAAGCGTCGGATCGCTCTCCGAAATTCCCCGCGGCAGCAAACCATCGTCAACTCCGTCAGGTATGTCAGAGCATCGGTAGTACGCCTAGGGTCATGTCACCGCCATTCGCCGCACGGCCATATCTGTGCGAGGTTACTGCAGGAAAGGGAACAGGAATTTTATAGTACGAATTAATGTTAACCACCGAAACGGCGAAAGCGCTACGCCGGCGATAGGTTACCCGCTGTTTGCTGGCTCAAATTACACACTATTTTAATACGCGTTTCGCCCGATGGTGTAATGTTAACGCCGGCAAGCGCAAGTATGTTAACACATTAACTTTTGCTACGAGTTCCCGTCTTGGGTGGTGCACGGTACCGGAGAGCGGGAAAGATCAGTATTTCTTTCTGGTTACGAATAAAAAATGGTTGTTTGCTGTGTCCATCATTTCTATTTTACGACCCTATCCGTCGTACAGTGTCCACGCGCATGATGCAGGGTATGTGAGTGACAAGGGGAGTTAGATAATCATGGTACATTGTTTCAAATTTAGAATGGATATAAAATAAAACCTTATGTTTCGTGTCATTTGCTCCCAGGATCATTTCGTATTGATCAAACACAGCAGCTTGGTTTATTTGGAAAATAATTTGTGTCACCATCCATCACCCGAAACCCAAATACCAATGTTCCAGTTCTGTCTGTGAGGGATAGTGATGGACACGGCCAGTGGGCGATAGCGGTAAACAAAGCGAGAAGCTTTCAAAATACGAATGGTACACTTTGTTTACTTCATTACATTACTGCGACAGTATATTACGAGCCCGAGTTACTCGTAGTTAGTCGCGTTCAATTCTTGCTTAACGGTGAACTTTAATGACAACCATAGTGAGGTAGCATTCAGCGTGAAAAGGTAGTAAAATGAGTCGAGTAATGAGCAAACCTTCCGCAACGGTCCGGGTGTTGGGCAGCTTGGTAGGTCGGGAGAGGTAAACTTTTAATAGAAATAATTTTTGCGAGAAAACTAATGAAAATTATGGAAATTCTCCGTTCATTAGCATTAATGGAACGAAATTAAGTTCGGCAGTGCAGCAGTTCGAGGCGCAGTAAAAGGGGTTTGCAAGTCTGTGAGTTTCCGCCAAAACTTCCAATCCTGGGCGAGCACCACCGTTATCGTCACTTACTGTTCAACGTTGTATTTGATGGTTGTAATGGCAGCAAGGATTCTGGCTGCCAGTAAGACAACTTGTCATGTACATGCTGTTTTTTTCTTGATTGTGGTCTGAAATGGGTATGGCTTCTGGAAGTGAAATCGTTACCGTATCCTGCAAGCACGTTTCGTCCATCCAGCCTAACAATTGTGTCATTTGCTGCTGCACCGTGTGCCCGATGGGTCCAATGCAAAGCAAACCCGGCTGCCATCATTCGCCCGCTCGTTGTTCCGCCTGTTTATGAATGTGTAAATTAATTTTTATTATTTTTTATCCTTGCTTTCAGCACCGATGCACCGTGAGCGAGATGCTGGGTGCCGGAAATGCAACTTGAACGGAGGAAGAAGGTCCGTGGATCAGGCAGCATCTCGCTCCATCTCCGGTAGAGATAGCACTGCTAGCAGCAGCAGTCAAAGCAGAAGAAGTGCAAAACCGGAACATCCGGAAAAGCTTGTGGCAAGACCAGTCGATCCCAAGCGAAATGGTGGTAATGTAGTTCGAATAGCACTCCTGCCCCCCTTTACTTCTCCCACCCTTTTCGCCCGTAGTGTGCGAGTAATAATGGTGGAATAAAAGAATTTAATTTTAACTTGTGCTCTTCATTCCCAGTGGCTTGCCGGTTGGGAGCTGGAGACTTCGTTCTGCCGGTGTCGGCGGAACGTGTACGAAGGGAACAAAATAAGGACGGGTTTTGTCGGAAGGGACAAAACACGCGGCCCGTGGAAGCGTTGACCAGCCGAGCGCGGTTGAGCAGGGAAATGAAAGAAAAGTGCAATTTCCAGTTGGGAAACTTATTTAAACATCTCGGGAGATAACTTTTTATCCTGTTACACTGCCTGCTGTTGAGCACGGTACACGGCACAAGCAGGGTGGATTTCCGGTTTCTTTGCCTTTTGTTTCCTGCGCCGAGGATGTGGCCGGTGGATGGCCGCCGGTGCAGCGGATGGATGGACGGGGTTTAGTTAACACGTACGTGCCATGCCATGCTGCGATGCTGTTCTGGTGGTTCCGGCTTCCGACGTTTGGTACTCTGTTTGCTTTGAGTGTCCTCTGCCTGGCGAGTATCGAATGTGGAACCTAGCGAGCGTCTGTACTCGCTAACGATATCGTTAGCGCTTCAATTCCCGCTGCGAGATGTGGGAACGTGTGTACACGCGGGCGGAAAGAAGGGGTGTTTTGGGGGGAGCTAAAGGAAACGTGCTAAAGGTTAGTCGTTTAATTGAGTAATGGTGTGAACAGTTAAGCAGTCGCAACATAACGAGTCCGGCCGCAGAACCGTACACTGTAAGGAAGTGATGTGCCTCAGTACTGGGTATTATGGTGTGGTTTGGAAATAAAATAAAACCCTCGTTGGGAAGCAGATGATATGGGCAGGATAAGAAGGCGAAAATGCAAGCGTTGGTGAGAAGGGATTGTTGATGTTGATGGATGATAAGAACTATGAGATATGAAAATTACACAAAACTTTCATCCTACTCGCGAGCGTGGACATTCCACCGATACTGGGTTTTTTGATGAGTGGCGTAAAAGGGAAAGAAATGTAGTCATAAAATAATTGCACATGGTCATGATGAGCACAGTTCCTTCCAAACAAACTGATCACAAGCATCACCCAGTTAGGTAAGGATTTTCGGCAAAAAGAAAATGCTCGCTCGAGTCTCGCGTAGAAGACGCAAAAGAATGTACACTCCCGGGACTGAAGTCAGTGCGTCAGTGGCCCGGGAAGATTTATTACCATCCCAATGCTGGCGAGCAAATCGCGAAGTTCGTATGACCAAAGTTTTGCCCGTACGAAAGTAGTGGTGCGGCATCGCGTAAACTACGGCGAAACTTGCCTCGCACTAAAATGATAAATGAGAGCTATCCAATCACCACCATCTTCATCAGTGCTGCTCACCATCAATATCATCATCATCATCATCACCATCAAGGTCCTCAAGATATGGTTCCGTTCCGTACTCAGTGTTGTCACCTTATTGACGATAGCAACTACGAACGCTAGTATCGGTAAGCAGAAGCGCGATTGCATTACACCGCAGGAGTAACGAGTCGAGACTGGAAGGTTCCTGCAAAATCAGCATAGGAAACCAGCCGGTGCTGCACGTCCAGCTGGTAGGTTGGAAAGCTCGGAGAGTGTTTCCGAGTTGACGGAAGCTGACGTTGTAAAGTTTGGGGTTTTGATATTGATTTCATTTTCTGTCTTTTTCGGATATTCTGTTACTTGCAACCACAACCAACCAGACTCGGATGCCACGAGATGCGCAGACAAAAAAAGTGCCCAGAATGCGGAAGAATGTAGGTGGAGAAGCAGTACAGAAAACGAATGAAAAGTTTACCGGTTTCTCCAAAGTTTTCCATCTCCCCAGCAGAGGCGGCGTAAGGCGCGCAGATTCTTGGTTTCAATGGATTTCGTCCCAGGACGCCAGCAGCGGAAGCATCCCATCACCACGTTCAGGTTATGCTATTAATTTTCCTTCACTTGAAAGTTTAATACCAATACAGTACTTTTAGGCATATCCTCCCCCCGCCTCCAGCGACCGGTAGCTGCCAGGGTTTGGATCTTCTCAGCGAAATGCTCCCACCCAAAAATATAAAGCTTTACCACAACTGGCAGATAGCTATGCCGATAGTCCGGGTAATAAACACTCAATCGCTGTGTACTTTGCACTTTCAGGTCGGCTTTCGGAGCGCTAGCGAAATGCGAAGGCTTCCGCAACTGTGTCGTCGGAGCGTAGCCGGCAATAGCTCTTGATGCCACCGGCAATAAAATTTGAAAACTTACGCTTCGACGCAAAATTGCAGTGGTTTTTCGGTGGCGGCGAAGGTTCCGGGGGAAGGCAGAATCGATTGGATCGTTAATTACGGTGAAGTTTGCGCGAATGCACTCGCGATAGTTGCACTTGACATTCGTCACTGTGCCCGCAACCCGACAAATTCTCGACCTGCGCTCCTTTGCCATTACGGTTACATTGAACGTAGCGGTTCTTGTTAGTGAAAACACGATTTTCCTCACTTCACAAACAGTAGGGTTTTGGAGAGTTGTGGACGTGTTTCAAACTCGTTAGTAAAAACACAATACAGTTCGATTGTTTTCGGTTAAATTGAGCAAACGTGTTTAACCCATAAGAATTTAACATAAATTGAGATATTTCTCGTAGACAATCACGGTGCGCTCTCGATTTCAATCAAGGTGCGCTGGTGTTCTCAGAGTGGGAACGGCACTCTATTTGATAAGAGACAGCCACCGGAAAGTCGAACGACTTTCGGCCTCTTTGATCTATTTGCCAACGAATCGAAATAAGCAACATTTCAAGACATCGTCGCTAGCGACGGGCTAGCTAGATGGGGCTCTGGTAAAACGACTGCCAAAAACTCGATCCTCGCGCGAAATGACTGACAGTTTGCCTGGCGGGCCAAAGCCACCGAGCAGAAACTTATTCCGAACATTTAATTTGATCTCTTACCTTGCCGTTTCGGTGGAGGGAAGTTATCTGCCAGGCTCCGGGACTCTGGCAGCAGAAAGTTGTGACAGTGAGTGTGACAGACACTTTTCCACTTTCGGTGGAAAAGGTTTGAAGGATGGTGCTGCCGGCGAGAAACCCGGCACAGTCGTCATATGATGCGACAGTTTTAGGTTACGATTTGTCGTATCCTGATACTCTTGGCTATCGTGGCTTGAACGTTGAGCCAGGGAGGCTAAGCGTTTAAGATGAAATGGGAAAGGTTTTTCGCAGAAGTGAAAGATGCGTTTGTTTGCGTCGTTGCTCCATGGCAACTGGCAACTAAATGTTAGATAGTGTATTCGGATTCGTTCACGCTTTTTTGGGGAAGGTGAGCTTGTGGCACGAACATACGATTCTCACACCACAGCACTCTCAGTTCGAGATGGTACCATTGGTTGGGGGTGAGTTGATTGTTATTCTTGAAGAAATTCAACAAACTTTCTCTGGTCTCACTTCCGATTCCGAGCAGCGTGCCAAAAACCAGTCCCCTCTTCCCGGTCGTCCTCTAGCACTAATGTAGTTGCCTCGGCCATTTTCGGGTTTATGTCGGTTCTATTTTGGGTCCATCCACTACAATAACCTGCTATTGCGGTGGTTTCGCTTTCAAAGTAAACAAACTTGAGCTTTTGAGCCACTTGGAAAGCCAATTTGACGACAGGTTTATCAATAAATGAGTGGCAGACGTTCCTACAGGACAGTTTCATCCACACGGTACTGTAAAGCCGTGCCGCACATCTTGGGATGTGTTCGAGTTGTTTAAGAACTATGGAAAGAAAAGTTCCTATTTCCGAGGTGTGTTTTATCTTTTATCATTTTAGCTTGCCCGTGTTGGATGGAAAGTTTGTTGTAAAGCGACCTGCCACACAATCGGACAATTGCATTCGAATGGAAGAAATGAATGAATGAATGAATGAATGAATGAATGGAAAGATGCATACTGCATTTGCCGCAAAGGTTTTTGGAGATGAGATATGAAAGTGGATTTTGTTAAGAACTTTCCTTCACTTCTTACATACCAATTTCCAACGAGCAATGGCAGACGATGGACAACCAAATTCCGGACCACTACTTCAGGTTTCAAATGGTGCGGCAAAATTGAGAACGGAAAAGCTACCTTCGCTAGATCAAAATGGGTGAAAAAAGAACTAGCAAACGGCGCAACCATACAGCTTAGTTGTATTGCATGTACGTAAATAAACAAAGCTAGGCTAGAAAAAGAACCCTTATTTTTGTGAAAAGCGATTTTGTACACGGGCGCTTTTAACTTTCTGTAAGATATTTCGCTCATTGCAGCCGTATTCTTACAATGGCGCACGGTTAGCTGCTGCTGAGTGGGAATTGCACGGCAAAAATAGTACCCGAAATGGCGTGCTCTTGGCTCAAGTGTGGGGGCACGAATTTGGACGTTAAATGCACATATAATGGAGCAACTTGCTGCCCATGGTTGCATGGTTGCAGCAGAGAACGAAACCGCACGCTGCCTTTTATCCGCGGTCGACTCCACGGTTCGGTTCCACAGTGATGCTGGATTTTATGCTTTTATTATATGTTTCAATCCCGGCGTTTGGTGGGTTCTTTTCCTCGCCAGTTCACTTTGCAGAACATAATTCTATTGAATTTCATTTACCGCTTACCGCTTTTCGCTATTATGTCCACCGGCGGGCACGCTGTTTGGGCTGAACTTAAAGTGAAGTTCTTTCGGATTGGTGGATAAAAGAAATACACACTGCTAGTGCAAACGATGCCGTATCGTCAGTACCGCTGCACTTTCTTCAGTAGTGAAACTTTGGATGAATCAAATAAAGTGAAATGAAGCGGAAAAAAGCTCGTCGATGCAGAAGATACAACCGGGGATTGCATGCCGTGGAAAATGCACATCATGTGGATGGCGGGGTTTTGCGTAATTGAATCAAACTTTTCGGCATTCAAACCCAGTGGCGACATATGGCTGTCGGGAAGCGTCAGAAATCGATACCAGGAAAGTGTTTCTCACACAGCGCTCTTAGTTGAAGTTGGTGCGCAATGTTGAAGATACACAGCCGCGCACACGACAGATGTAAGAACACGAGCCGGTTGTTGTTTCACAAACA
This sequence comes from Anopheles minimus, assembly GCA_000349025.1. Lineage (NCBI taxonomy): Eukaryota > Metazoa > Arthropoda > Insecta > Diptera > Culicidae > Anopheles > Anopheles minimus. Next base: position 609,758 of record KB663821.1, read on the forward strand.
TCCATTTCACAATGTGTGCTTGCAGGATGTGGAATGCATAATAAACATAAAGTCTCGGTAGATCTTCACGTTGATGCTATGTATCCCGATGAGTGGGTTTCATCTTCCGGGAGTGAATCCTTTCGGCTTTCGTTATGATGCTACGGGATTCAGTTCCCTCTCTTATTACCATGGAAGTGTATGCATAAATGGCACGTAGCAACAGGATCTTGAGGGGTTCGCTGTTGCGTTAATTAAATTTTTAGTTTTATCGCAACGCAAAGCAGCGAAGGCCGATCAGCTCCAGAAGCGATAGAATACGATACGCTTTGGTTTCAGTTTAAGTTTGCTTTCTGATGGAAAGTTTCCAACGACCAAGCCATACTGAGCTCTCGAAAATATGAAGCTTATCGTAGTGCTATTTCGATGAAGAAGTGAAGCAACTGTTTTCGCCCCCAGTGGTACAATTAGTAAAATTGTGGTAGAATAAGCAAGTTCAGCATTGGTTTTGTCAATTCATCATGTTACGGAGCGTTAAGTACATGGCACGTCCTTGACCTTTTTATCATTTCGGAGCAAAGTGATACTTATAGTGACTTTCACGCAGGTAAGATGTCATATACATCGCTCGACGATGATGGAATTAACCTTACCTTGTCGTCGTTTACATGCACGATCACCATACGCAGGTTGTTGGTTGGAATTAATTTGTTAGAAGTGATTCCCGGACGGAGTTACTCAACGTGATATGATTGAGCTGTTAAGATAATAATATACTCTATTAAAAACCATGACAACAATATGCGCCCATTTCCCAGGTTAGCAGCAGCGCTGCCCTGTCTTGCTTGCGTACAGGATACGGATGCTTGTATCTACCGGAATGTCCGGCGTCTAGCGTCACGTGAACATAATGTGCAGGCCCATTGTGGTACCAGCAGTTGGAGCAGGTCGGAGCGACCGGCATGTCCGGCAGGAAGTTGAACGAGCGTATGAGGTGGAAAACAAACATCGGAACGGAAAATTACATTGTATACATTGGACCGAGCTTAGGTACGTTAATGAATGAATAGCGTTAAGGATCGGGACGTGAAACACGATGCCATGGAAAACCCATTTTCCCCCATCGAGCGGTTCGAGTTCTTACTAAACTCGGAACCATACCACTATTGCCAGTTCATTAGACACGGAAAAAATCCGACTGAGGTGTTATTTGTAAGAGCACTTATTAAAGTTAGTCGTCTATGGACGGCAGGAATGGTATTACACCCAACACTACACCACCAAGTAGCTGGAGCGTACCAGCAGGCGAAGTTGGCGTGACATTCGCGTTATGTAGTTGGAAGTAGAACAGCACGCACTTTTCATAAATCAAATATTTCTCCACAGGCATATGGTTGCGGTGGGTTTGCCGGGTTCCTCTGATTCTCCACAGCCGGAGCTAGGGGAGAAATTTCGTTCAACTTGGCAAGTGTAGCAAGACAATCCCTAGGCCCTAGTGGTGGTACGGAAATTCGCCCCTTACATACACACAAGTACAACGTTACAACCGATTCTCGCTCCCGCACGACGAGGTTTCCCCTTTGCATAGGCACGTTGTTCCTTCAGCCAGATTCGTTAATACTGGAAAGCGAAAAGGGCAAAACGGTTTTTCATTTTTGGTTTTTTCGGTTTTCCATTTTTCGCATCGCTTATGGGTAGGCGGCGTGGAAATCAATTTCCGTACCGCGCAACTGTTCGCACGAACCATATGGATTCCATCTGTGAGCTTTTCATCGGTGCAGTGCTACGGAACTTTTGTCTCTTAGGCACCGTTCGATGCAAATGAACTGCTGCGGTAGTTGGCTGGATGAACTCCCCCGGCCATGGTGCCCGGTATGTCTGATGTGAGGATATTAAAAGCATATGTTTAGGATGTGCGTCTCCTGTGTAAAGCGGAAAAGCACTTGTGTGGCGTTTTTCGAGCGAAAAGTCTCACTACCTCCTTTGGTTTGGTGTACTCGGGGTCGAAAGCTCTGCGAGTGCGGGATGACCGTGGCAAAACCAGGAAGTGCAATGAAAAACATCCTGTCTTCCCATTTATTATACGAATGACACATAACCACATAAATCTATTCTTTTTACTTTTGTGCGAAATTTACTGCTAGCCTCGCCGACATTATTTGGTGTTGTATGCGCTGTCGTAAGGTGGCTGAGCGTTATTACGACCGCTTTTACAAGAGATTCACCGATTGTTGAAGGTTTGGTAAGCCTAAAACAAACCAAACAGGGTCGTCGTTGGTGTGCAAAAATGGTGTATTAAGCTGTCGGTCAGCGGGATAAAATTCGCTTGCTTTTTAGATTTTCCATTTGGCTTTCGCTTTTCCATTAAACTGTATGTATAAGCGCTAACTAAAGGGAAGATATGTGAAGGAAAATTATAGAAAAAAGAAAAGAGCATGAAGAAATGCAGAACATAAACGACAACAAACAAAAAAACACCATCAGTTTACCAGTCATATCTCACAGCTCCTGCTGGTTTGTCGGAAGACAACTTTTAGCTCAAAGCACTCAAACTCCACTGATAGTATTTGCCGCTAAAGGACACTCGCATTCGCTTTGGCTTTTGTGATTTATTAGCTCCGAGCTGGTCCGAGAGAGGAGTGAAACAACTTTCGCAGATTTCATTTCTCACACTTGCGAACAATATTTGAATCCAGTTCTTTGTCTCTAAGAGGATGTGAGGGTGGCTTCGAAAGCCCCTTTCCAGGGAATGGAGGGAGGAAGGACCGAATAAGATAAAAAAGCATTATTTCGTACTGCGTATGTATGTGTGTGTGTGTTGGAAAATATTCCTTAGACAGGACACAATCGTCGGAGGGATCAAACGATAGGAAGATTTTATTATCATGTTGCATTAGCGAAAATATGGTTTATGGACATAAAATTTTGCCCTGTAACGAGGACAAGTAGGAGCTTTTTTATGACGCTTCATCAAATGATTCATTCCTTCCGTTAACACCGTCCCCACCGTCTCTCTCCCACGGTTTGCTCCCATCGGGCAAGAAAGCCTCGACCATCTTGGGCCGACAAGCCGTAAAATGGCTTTTGTTCGGTCAATGTTGCCTGTGCTCTGGTAGAAATGGTACACCAACGATGCAATCTCTCCACCAACCCAGTTTGCCTGGGAGATGTAAGATTTGAAATGGTGACGTATTTTGTCGCTAGCAATGTAACATTCCGCTCAGCAGCAGTCGAAGGATTACAAATGTTGCGATCATATTTTATATGTTGCCTGCATACGAATACACGAGGGCACAGCACAAAAAAAAAGGGACTCGTTTTGTTTCGCTGTGAAGAACCGTTTTTGTACAGTGTGTAGCATTATAATGGTACATTTCTGATGTGAGAGTACGCCTAGCAATCAACTGTGGAGAAAGCAGCATTGCAGCGAGATTTGTTTTGGAGAGATAATAAAATCATGACTCGGTTGCTGGACGGCGCTTTTCTTTTAATAGCTACTGCTTGTGTGATATCTTTTGGCAAGACATGGAGCGAACACATGGATGTTTTGTCGATTCGATTTAATCTCTGTCCTTGTTTTTATGATTAGTGTTTATATATAACTTATAATTATGTCGTGCAACATGGTGTCATGTCGCACTGTCGATAGGGTGCTTGGAGACAGGGAATTGCTGAATTGCA